>OZ024907.1:18737761-18825261 GCA_964017125.1 Flabesymbios commensalis | reverse complement strand
ATTTATTGTTATTACTTACCTTTTTTTTATTTTTATCTTATGTAATGCAGTGGATTGTTTCAGTCTATATTGCGTATTGTATGTGATATTTTTCAGAAATAAAATATAGAGATGATAGAAATAATATATTTGAATGTAATGTAAAAATCATTCGGATATTTAAAACAATAATTTTAATTTTAATTGAGTAAAAAATAGTTGCATTATATTGTACATCCACTATGATAAATAATAGAACTTACTTCGGAGCAGAATTTCTCGGGAACCCCAGAACCCATTCTCGAATTCCCATTTCACTATAAAAGTTTGCTCAACGCCTGAACGGGTATTCTTGAAGCAACTGAACCTAAATCTTAGGCACGTGACTGGTCGATCACATGCCTAAGATTTCGGTCAGTCTTTTTCGACATGTGTGTCCTAAATGGTAATGGGTAATTGTTAAAAGAGTAATGCTAAATTTTGCTTAATTACTATGTGATATACCACTCGTGTTCGAACTACTTGTTATGTTTGGTATGTAATTTCCTGTTTATCCATGTTAGCATATAATCACGTGTGTACACTAAATTAACACACACAGGATTTTCTTTGTTGCAGACAAAGAACAATGCATCTTCTTTTTGTCTCACTGTTTCATGGAGCGCTGTTTGTGGTATACGCGGAGGATATCACAGAATCACATAATTATCAGAGCACGATCATCCCGGAAAATCACATTCAGAAAACTGATTTCAGCTTATATTCCAATTATATTGTTGCATCTTGTCTTAACCTGACCGAATCACAGCAGAGCAGCAACATTAAACAACAAAGTAGATGTTTTATCCAGTGTATATATAAGAGACTGAATGCATGTATGCATAGGAAACAAAGGGGACATAAAAATCAGATTGCCAATCAATTCAGAGTCTGTGGTTCACTTGGTATAAACAGTTTAAGGCAATCTATGTTTATGCATATACGAGGTGTACATGCACAACATTTGATTTTATTTGTGAACATTTTCAATACACCGTGGATAAAGGGCTGTTACAAACATGGAGTGAAGATCACTGTCACTGAAAATTATCAATATTTTTGTGGTCAACGTCTACCTTGGACTTCATTCTACCAGAGTGATCATTTATCTATCGCGTTTTATAGAAGCTATTATCCTCAGTTTGTAGTTGATCTTTATTATTTTTCTCACCCAGTCACAAAGAATACAATCACACAAAATATTAAATATTTTAGTATAAAAACTGATCAAGTATATGATAATCTACCAATAAAAATTTCATTTCGTTTAGATTGGCAAACTATCAAGCATATAATAATAATAAATACTTTAATTCATAGCAAAATCAAAGCTAGCGAATTGTGTTTCCTGCACAATTACGGACGTACACCAGATTGGTTGGAAGTTTTTGATGGACCTGGAAGAAAATCATTTCTCCTTTTTACAGCAAAAAGTTCTCACATATGCTGCAATACCTGCAAATTTAATTCTTCAGGTGCAATGCTGATTATTCATTGGCTGCAACGTGACAGTGTGCTATTTTTTAGTTTTAATATTACTCACATCTCAATAATAAATCAAGAACTGCTGACACCTGATAATGCCATGTTTAAATCGCAATTTCACTCTGCTCCTCGGAACGTGTTTGACGTCTACTTCGTGAGGGATCCGTCATATGATATAAACAATCTTGATTTGAAGCATCAAATACTGACTCTCACCAGATATATATTTGATGGACCGAGCGTAATAATATCTGATGGAATATATAACTGTCAATATGGAGGACTGTTTGTACTGACGTTACATTTGAGAGATAAGACAAAGGCAATTCGGGAATGGTGCGGAAATGAAGACATCCCTTCCTTTGTTGCTTTGGAAGGCGATTCTGTGATCTTCACGTTGTGGTACAGGGGGTATTCAAGCGGACAGGTCCATGGGTTCACTGCCAGAAATCCTTGTCATATTCAAACATATAGTCAAGGTCTAGATTCACCAGTGAACATTATGCAAAGCTTTTCCAGCGATATTGAATGCTTTACATTTCTTATTTTAAATTACAATGGTCACCTGAATATGGTTCTCAATGATACTTTTGTTGAACGTCCAATGGGACCCTTGTTTGTTGAAATAATGCATTCTATAGCTTTTTATCGATTCAAGGTTGTGAATGAAGCCTCGTGTAGTTCACGTAAAACTTTATTGTGTTCAGATACTGAAAACAGACTTACGTACTGCATGTATAGCACTAAAACTGGTCTTGAAATGTTTGACTGCTCTGATTTTCGTCTGACCAAATGTGTTTTAAAATCACTACCATGCCATGGTACAAAGTATGCTTCTCTTATTAATATTTACCGAGGAGTTTGTTCAAAAACTGTAAGTTTTAGCTCGAAATTTGAAGAAGTACTCTTGCGACCAAACACACAATGTGTAGTTTCCTATGGCATAACAAAGGCTCCAATTTTGCACTTGCGGCCCATCACTGGTCTATTCTATGCTACAGACATATATTCATATGGACTATCTCCAGAATGTATAGTATACCCGCTACCAACTATAGACATACTGGACAAAAATACAATACACAGTTATCGCTACAGATACGACGTAACAGGGATGGATTCACGCCATAAATTACTTCTGAGTCAAGCCATAATAACCTTATTATTTTCGCCTGAACTAATTCACGGATATAAGGAAAACTGCAGATTTATTTACATTGAGTTTAATGTCTCACCCATGTTTGACACAAAACGTAATAGCACACTTCACAATATTGTGAACACGAATGGCTTGACGTTTCATCGTAAAAGGTATTTAGGATATTTTGTTTTGATAAAATATAACATTAACTGAGTATGTACATCCACCATCACATTAGAAATACCACAAACACCACCACTAATATTATCACCACGACCATCACCACCAAAATCACAGCCACCAAAACCCTCACCACCGCACTACTACCACAAAATGGGGGTAAGGGTGTCACCTCCACTTGATCCACCTGGGCAACTTCTTTTTGAAGGCTAAGCACACCCTCAACCTGTTTGCCGTGGATTGCATCCCGTATAGGTCGGATAAAGCATCCCTGTGGTTGAGTGCGTAGGAGCCTGCGGTCTCCATACTCCATACTCCCAACTTTGACCCTTATCTCATTGAGACGGGTCTGATTGGCCCTGTCAGATCAGTCGGCTGGTCTCATTTTTAATCATCCAAGACATTGTAAAAGGTTACACCTCTCCCATTTTATATAAACGATTGTGAACAATAGAATGGTGATGGCTCATGGGCTAATCAGGTGAAAGTATGTGTACTGCGGTTATTACAACTGCTGTTCTTTTGCTATGAGTATGTAATCCTGGTAGCTCTGACAATACTTCCTGTCAGTTACTGTTGGCAGGTAGGGCTCCGTGGTGAGTGGAGAGCCAGGGTGATGAAAAAACAACACAATACACCATGGATAATATTTGCCCGAGATTTTTGCTGGTGATATCTAGAGATGATGAGAAATGTCTCTCCAGACTCTCAACAGTTGCGATTCAAAAGTGAATCCAGGGTTTGGAAGGATCGACTAAGACCATCAAAAGGTTGAGATCTGAACACCTCTTAATAGAGGTCGACAGAGAAACGTATTCTACCAAGATTCTGGCAATTACATAATTTTGCCTGTCTAAGTGTCGCCACACTGTTCCCAGGATTCCTGAGGTCGAAAATTCAACAAGAGAGGAATTATTGGCACAGCTCAAAAACAAAGAGTCAATGATGCACGAATGGTTACCATTAAAGAAACGGAGAAGTGATCAGAGTTAACACTGCCATTCTCACTTTCAACCGGGCGACTCCACCGACCACCTTGAAGGTTGGATTTGAGAGATGTACTGTTTAGCAATATGTCGCTACCCCTTTTAGGTGTTTCAAATGCGAACAGTTTGGATACCACCAGGACAACTGCAGTAGAACAAAGGTGTGCAGGAAGTGTACACAGCCTAACCACCAATACACCGCATGCACATGTGTAGTCAAATGTCTCAACTGTAATGGTTAACATACCGCTTATTATAAAGATTGTCCCCGATTGATCATAGAGAAGGAAATCCAACATGCTCGCACAGAGCGAAAGATTTCCTTAACTGAAACTCGGAAAATTGTTTAAGACTACCATCATTTGCCAGTGTTGTTGCGAAACAGGTTGTGTCAGCTGGTTGCCAGACTCATCCATAGAGATCAGATCTGCAGCTGGTGCAGCAAATGTTTCCGCAGGACCTGGACCTTTCTCACCAAAATCAAATACAAAAGTGAGTAAAGCTGCTTCAAAGACAATAGCAAACAAGCAAGGGACTCAAACAAAGAATGCCAAATCACAACCAGGCAAGAGTAAAGATAAAAATAATGAAGCTACAAACAAACCAATGATAGCACCAAAACCAACACAATTAAAGAAAGTAACGCATGGAACAAAGAAACCAAGAACAACAAACAGTGGGATCGGTCGGATACAATAGGCATGGAGGATCCCATATCTGTTCACAATAGACGCCATAGACTGAACATATGAGGCAGATATCAAGGTATTTGTATCTGGCGACACCCTCACTGCACTGCAAGGTCAGGTAAATTCAGGGAAAACCAGGGGAAAAGACACAAATCATAAATGGCCCACAAAATCATACAATGGAACTGTTAAGGTTTAAGGTCAAATTACAATGACCTGGGTATTCTTCTGCAGGACCACAGCCCTAATACTAACATAAGTTTAAAAAACTATTCAATAGTCAATTGCTTTGGCCCTGCCAATAATGAAAGGATCTGCTGGGGTGTCTCTAGCCTTGTAAAAACACACGAATTTACAGACTGTGACGGTTAACATGTACTGTCATAGACCTATGACGGTATGCTCGGTTTATTTACCATCTAACTGTGCAGTAGTCTATATATGTCATGTTTTTGCACAGTCTCTCCAATTTAATTGATGAATACTGACCTCATCTTATATTCACTTCATTTTTATGCTCATTATACTGTGTTGTAGTGCAACATGTCACCAAACGCGCTACATATAGGTGCCAGGAGCACCATCATAGTATCATACAACTTTTTAAACTGAATATTTTAGTGCGAACATGTTGTTATTAGTTCGGTCTTTACTCTTTTTTCTATAGTTTGGTCTTTACCACTTTTACTATACAATATAGGATATTGTAATACTGTGAATTGTCACTTAAATGGCTATACTGGCCGAAAAGTGACGTTTTACTTACTTGCTAACCACCACAAAATGACCACCACTAACGCCACTAACACCACCCTACCACTAGAGTCATCACCACCTCCCCAAGCGCATTGGAGCAGTGTAAATACGGTGACGTTGATGAGGGCTGAGGCATGAGGTTATTGTTGTTGCAAAATCAGTAGCCGAAATGCTGAAAAATGTCTGACTTTATAAATATTTTTTTTATGATTAATTTATTTTTACATTTTTTTGGTTTTGCATATTTAGATCAAGTACTTGGATTGATGCTAAACGATATTGTGAATCGCAAGGCAGGCATTTACTGCCAAATATAATGGAATCTGATAAAATGATCATTTACAATTTGATCACAAATCATCTTCTTGATATTGGTTGGAAAGCTGTTGGTGAACTTATCTACACAGGATTCCATAGCGGTACACAGGTAGCAACGATAACAGTATATCTTATTATAGAATCATACTATAATTTCTTAGTCAGTCCCGAATTCCAACACATTTAACATGAAATTTTGCAAGCGTTATTCTCTAGTCATTATGCGATCACCTTGCAAATTGTATTCAAATATTGTTTTAGTCTTTACTATCTATAAAATGTAACAATAGACGCCCCTCTATAAACGCTTTTAGTATACGTTCAGTTCTAATCTCATAGATACTAAATTTATTGCAATTTTTTCAGGGTAGTCGGACTGAGGTAAGATGGCTTGACAAAGAAGATGTTCATTTTTTTGAATATACAATTGCTGTAGTTGGAAATGATGGAGTTGAGATCATCACTCAACCAATAAAACTGATGGAGTTCCACAGAGAAGCATTATCAAATCAGCGTAATTGGTGTTCCGGTTTGTTGATTGATATGAATGGGAACCCGTTACGACTCATACGTGTGGCGTGTGACATACGACTACAGGCGTCATATATATGTAAGAGTTCGGTGACAGGCACATTGTCACCCCACATTACAGGTCTGCCATATGTTACAACAAGTACAGGAACAACTCTACTCAAGTGTCCAAATGACTGGATAAAGATTCACACGAAATGTTTTAAAGTTGTTCAGTTTTCTCAATTCAAGCAGCAGTCAGCCAAACATGGCAATCTTAAGTGTGATGTTTCGATGGGGGGACAACTACTACAAATGGATAGCTTAAACACAGATATCATCACCACTTTTCAAAGCAGTCACATTAGTTACTTGATTAATATTCTGATCGATGGGCGAAACAATGTTACTACAAAGGAACTAATGGCTGCTGAAGATGCAGCTTTGCATTACCTCCTGGGCATCGAACAAGGTAGCCTCATTCAAGCACACAGTTTTCATCGACCTCCTGAAGTGTTTAAATTACAACCTGTTTCACTCAGCTACAAAATATTGTTAGAGATCATTTCAAAATTTGCAACGCATATGTATTTTCATATAAGTAGCACCTTTTCTCAATGCGCTTATGTATGGTTTATAACTAGCCCTAGTAAGGGTCATATATTTTTGGTAAAACATGTTGGGTGTACACAGAAAATGAAAGTAACACATCTGATCTGCGAAAGGCCTGTTGAACATAATGTACCAGAATGCAAAGAAGACCACCTGAAGTGTGAGGATGCTACGTGTATCTTGGACATCTATAAGTGTGATGGGGTGTTTGACTGTCATTCTCGATTCGACGAGATGGAATGTTCTACATCCCGGTATATAAATGTCAGTGATATACATCTGATTAATACACATATTTGGACATTGGGCCTAACATTATGTCCAGGCCATTTTCAGGACGATTCAGTTTCTCAATGTTTTCCATCAAGTGGAGTGTGTGATAACATACACAATATAAATTTTGAAAAAGAATATTGTAATTACGATGGAATAAGAAACTATTCATATACAAGCCATCATCTGCTCAGTATCACCAAACGAGAAAATATTAGTGAAATAAATTACTTATTGTCTGCTGAAAGTATTTATGTTAAAAACTGCATACCAGTGACAAAAACATATAATCATGACTTTGCCCATAGTAATCCTTTATGTGGAAAGGTGGAATGTCCTTCAATGTTTAAATGTACAAATAACTACTGCATTCTAATAGAGAACGTGTGTGATGGGCAGGTTGATTGCTTTGATAAAACAGATGAATTATTTTGTAGAAACGTTTCTTGTCCTGGGTTTTTAAAATGTCGTGGAGAACAGAGATGTCTACCAGGTTATCTTTTATGCGATAATAAGGTAGATTGTCGTTATTCTGCAGATGATGAGTTGTATTGTCAGTCTTGTCCTCTATATTGTAATTGCTCTGGTTATGCTATACTGTGTACTCAATATCCTGTCTCGTATAGCTCATATCATAAACACGCCAAGTTTGTGTTCCCCATCATCGCAGCAGAAGATATACCTGATGTTCAAAATGTTATAATACTAGACATTTCCCACTGCAGCATATCTAATTTAACTATTCTTGATAAAGTTCAGAAGATCATCATATTAAACATCAGTAACAATGCTATAACACATGTGACATGGAAAGCAATGGCTAAACTTCAAAGTCTACACACACTGGATTTATCAAACAACAAAATTAACTGGTTATCAGAGGTCCTCTCTTATTCATTACACATCAAGGTGTTGTTCTTGAAGAATACCAATATTTTTACAATTTCTAGAGATAACTTTACGCATCTCGCATTCTTAGAATTTATAGACATTGGAGACAATCCTATTATTTATATGGACATAAAGTCGACACAGAACTTGCCACATATAAGGGTCATTAAAGGAATGTCGCATTCACTTTGTTGCATGACACAATACACACCAGTACAATGTCAAAATAAAGAAGGTGTATACATTTTTTGTAGATTATATATCTACAGATACATCAATATGGTATTGAGTATAGTAGGATGTTGTTTTATAGCTGTGTGCATAGCTACACTCATATATATATTTAGGTTTTTTAATAGGAACTTTACCATTTTATGTTATAATTCCAATATAATAATATGCGCAACGCTTCAATTTGTATATGTTATACTTACCAACATGATTTCTCCAGTGACATATATTTTAGGAAGTTCTACTTTTCATGTCCTTCTTTATACGATTGTTCTGCGGATATTTAGTGTCCTGGCCATGGAAATGGGTCTATGTTTTGGAATAACAAAGGACATAATTATTTCTATCAAAACGCTGTACCCATTCAAACATCAATGTAGATTTTTGCAATACGCACCCCTATTTTCATTAATTATCTGGATAGTTGGAACAATTAATTTGTTTACAACTTTTTCAAAAGTATCACATACTCTCGTTAAAGTTGATAAATTCAGCATGTTGTGGTTCTTTGCTCATTTTGAATCAAGTACGTGTATAATTTTGTTTACACTAAATGTATTATTGCTTGTAGTCATGCTAGCTTATAGCAGAATTTTACTAGTTTCTACTTCTTATTTTAGAAGCAGCCGATCAAAAAAATCTTTTGATTTATTAAAATGGAGCATAAACGGAAATCTTGTCATTCGGCTACCCTTTAGTTTATTTTCTGTTTT
Source organism: Flabesymbios commensalis (assembly GCA_964017125.1). Taxonomy (NCBI): domain Eukaryota; kingdom Metazoa; phylum Annelida; class Polychaeta; order Terebellida; family Flabelligeridae; genus Flabesymbios; species Flabesymbios commensalis. Next base: position 18,816,458 of record OZ024907.1, on the reverse strand, counting down.
ATCTCTAGGCTTTTTGGTTTATTTTTCTAACTGGTTCAAAAATACGAGTACTTTAAGTGCTGTAATTTATATGTTTATTTTTATTTCTGCGAACCGTGATTTAATGATAGTATTGTGGCAGGTTTGTTTAGAAATGTTCAAACGCTTCGCAAAAAAAAGGTGAGGATGTTTTAATGATTTTAAATCGTGAAAATGTTTTCATTCTTTATTTACGTGGTAGGCCTAAAACGAATTTGCTTGTGAAATATCACCATATTCTTGCAATTTTGGTAAGAAACATATGGATTTGTTATATCTAAGTTCTATCACTGTACCGTTTTAGCATCAAATTAAGAGGAGGTCCATGTTTGAAACGAGAAAATCCCCAAAATCTTGTATGTTTATGTATGTTGCATAAACATAGATTTGTCTGAATTCCGGCTGCATTTGTCCCGTCGAAAAAAACACATAACAACAGAATGGCTGATGTCCACAGGCGGTTCTAAATAGAAATTGTAAATGTAGAATAGTGGAGCAAACATACCGGTATAGCCAGGCATAATTCAAGTCGATGATTGCAGAAAAATGTTAATATCCAAATTAAGCAATGTTATCCAGACGAATACATAGACAATCAATAACATTCAGTGTGAGAATTTGACAGGGCCGATATATAACAAGCATATTGATGAACAATTTTCTTTAATAAGATCAGTCACAAATGACATTGAAATAGATAAAATAGTTAGTAGTTGATAAAATAATTCTACTTGGGAGTCACATATTTTTTTTTATAAATAAACTATTTTAGACAGTTGAAGATGGGGATTGGGTTAACAAATACAGCTATAAATAGTGTTAAAAATGCTAGGTGAGTCAGCAGCAAAGGTATGATATTGTTCAGTCTTGTAACATACAATTGCTTTGAAATCACGTGACTGCTCTTTGCAGAATGTTCTTTTAGATGAGCTAACAATATTGTGTTTGGCTGCTTTTTATTTTAATTGACATAATCAATGCTGTTTGAGTTGCACTTTTAAATAAATAGATGAAGATGTTTTAATTATGTTAAATCGTGAAAATATTTTTATTATTTATTTACGTGGTAGGCCTAAAACGATTTTGGTTTGTGAAATATCACCATATTGTTGCAATTTTGGTGAGAAGCATATGGATTTGTTATATCTGAGTTCTATGACTTTACTGTTTTAATAATAAGTAATAATATGTTTAATAATATGCGCAACGCTTCAAATTGTATATGTTATACTTACCAACATGATTTCTCCAGTGACATATATCTTGGGAACTTCTACTTTTCATGTCCTTCTTTATACAATTAATTTGCGGATATTTAGTGTCCTGGCCATGGAAACGGGTCTATGTTTTGGAATAACAAAGGACATAATTATTTCTATAAAAACTCTCTACCCAGTCAAACATCAGTGCAGATTTTTGCAATATGCACCCGTATTTTCATTAATTGTGTGGGTAGTTGTAACAATTAATATGTTTACAACTCTATCAGGAGTATCACATACTCTCGTTCAAGTTGAGAAACTTAGCATATTGTGGTTCTTTGCTCATTTTCAATCTAATAATTGTATAATTTTGTTTACGCTAAATGTATTACTGCTTGTAGTCATGCTTGTTAACAGCAGAATTTTACTGGTTTCTACTTCTTATTTAAGAAGCAGCCGATCCAAAAAAAATGTCGATTTATAAGGATGGAACATAAACGGAAATATTGCAATTCGAATACCCCTTAGTTTATTTTCCGTTTTATGTCTATGCTTCTCTGTTTTTTTCTGCAACTGGTTTGAAAATGCAAGTACTCTAAATGCTGTAATATATATGTTTATTTTCGTTTCTGCGTGTCATGATTTAAAGATAGTATTGTGGCAAATTTCTTTAGAAATGTTCAAACGCTCCACAAAAATGTATAAAATGACACGTTTAAAGTCAAAGATTTTTTTTTACATATTTAAATCCTGAAATATGTTTTTTATTTATTTACGTCGTGAAACGTTGTTGTTGTAATTTCCATACCAAGCAGTATCGATTTGTTATGTCTAAGTTGTTACTTTTATCACGTTTATTGTTTTAGCTTTGATTCCCTTAAACCGCCGATACCGATTATATTCGTTTATTTTACATTGTTTTTATTAGCACATTGCCTATCAGCTTTTAAACATGTTGAAGATAAAACGTGACACCAATCAGCAAGATTTGAAAATAGTTGACCTCCATTCTGTCAAATATGATTAATTTTCACTCTCTTGAAGTTGTGGATCGCGTCAGCGAGACACAACTTCAAGTGCGTGAAAATTCAAATTGAATACTTTGGCGGTTGAAGGGTTGAGAAAAGGTGATTGCTTGAATTGTGTTTTATATGACTAAAAGCACTGTATGTTCCATAAAAAGGTATTTTGCTGGTATTTTGTGGGTTATTTAGTGGGTGATTGTCACAGGCGGCTATAAATGTAAAATGTCAATGCAAAATAATGGTGCAAGCACACTTCGAACACGTTGGACCTAGTCCCAGAGCTCAGGCAACTGGAACAAATGGATTCAGCTTCAAAATGGTGTTGGCGTATAATCAAATATCCGTGGGCGGATCCAGGATTTGAAAAAGGAGGGGGCGCAAGTGGCTCGGGGACGAGTTTTGAGGAATATTTATGGCAATCTAGGGGACTTTTTAAAGAATTTGGCGCAAAAACGGGTGTGCGTGCGCCCCCCCCCCTCTGGATCCGCGCCTGATATTGTCTGCATTTCATGAATCAACTGAACATGTGTAATGTTATCCATAATAACAGATAGAAGATCAAGAACAACAGATATTATGATTCAGAGGAGGGCTGATTTGTAACAAAATATCTTGATGCACATTTACTTTAATAAGTTACTTCACTTTTTAACCCTTACCCTGTTAGGACAGTATATGTACATGTTTCTAAATAAAATTATTTGTTGTAATTTGAAATTAGAAACTGTGTTAAAAATACAGCTATAAATAGGGTTTAAAGGTGACTCAGCGGGAAAATGGTTTATATTGTTCAGTGTTTTAGCACGCAATTGCTTTTAAATCATGCGCCCGCTCTTACTATCATTGCATCATGGTCTTTTAGTTGAACTAGCCATATTTTATTTGGCTCTTTTAATAGGACAAGAAATATTAATTTAATTCCAATTTTAAGTAGTGTTACTATCCTACTGTTCAATGCATGTAGTAAAAATATGCATGCTCATAATCATTCGTCAATAGATGAAGATTGATTAGCGTAAATCCTGTAATATTACTTAATTCTAAACAACTATAGACATACAAGCATGTAAAAAAAGGTCCACATCATTGGCAACTGCTATCACAAAATGTCTTTATTCAGCATTAAGCTGTATCTTAAAGGTACATACTTCGAAGTAACCAGACTATAAAATTGGCTATAAGGCCTTGTTTTTCTATTATTGATATTGATATTTATTTTGATAAATATCGCCGCCAAAACGACTTTAAAATGCAGTATTGTCATTCAACAATTCTCCACTGTGACCCACAAGTTGCGTGGTAGCATAGATAATGCTTCACTCTCATAACAGTGACGCCTGTGGGCCCCTCGGAGCGTTGAGTCACTGTACAAGAGTGAAAGATAATGCATGTCATACATGTGCTGATCATGTGATGTAGGCCTGTCTATTTCTGACAGTTCAGCAAACAAACAACCATGACACGCAATGGCAGAGTCATGACATACGCCTAGGCTTATGATTTTTCAAGTAGGCCTAGCGTTTTTCAAAGTCGACCAGTCTAGAGTACATTAATACTGTTAGATGATATGTCTTACTTGAATTGAGATAGGAACATATATAGATAATGTAGATAGAAGCCCGATGTCTTCAACGAACTCGACGCCAATGTGGGGTCAGCTGCAGCTGCAACTGTGTTGGCAGGTTGGGTAAAGCCCGCGCCGCCGCCAGACACCACTTGATATGATGTATACACGCGCCATATGTGAGGTGTGTGGCTGTCCGCCCTGAGCTGTCAAAACTCTCAGGTGTGTGTTCTCACAGACACAGAGTCTCAGAGATGACGGTGAGTTGTTGTCTGGTGGCATTTAAGTGGGTGTTATAGTAGGCCGAGTCCTATATTATAAATTAGATAAAAAAACGATTGATCAGAGAAATCATTCACTATCGCTCCGCAGAGACACTAAATACAGCATCTCGTCTGACACTTCGATTCTGTGACGGGCTGTGGCCTGCGACCTCGTCGGCTATCTCTGTCAGCACCATATATGGTAGGCATATCAATTACTGTGCGGTTTGACTGTATAGTAGACTACTGGCCACTACTGTAGGCCTACAGAGTTAATAGGCCTATATCATTTATGTACAATTATCAGTTTAGACCCTACCTTATTTTCCTTTTAACCGAAGTATGCTCTACATAAGTTATTTATAAAAAATACACTGTGTGCGTTGCAAATAAAGAAAACACCTCAGTGCAATAATACATAGTCTTTTGAAATGTGTTGGTTCTCAGTAGTAGGCTTGGTCACGTGGGTTGATTTGTTGTGTCTGCGTCTCATGTTGTTCAATCAGGGGAAGGGATTTAATCTCACACAAGTGGAGTTATATAGGATATTGTGGGCGAGTATAATTCATATTGTTGAATAGGCCTTGGGCTAGATGCTGATTGACGGGTTTCAACACACCCCACATTTTATAATAGTAGAGATCTCTCTTGTTTAATGACATGTGGATGGTGTGTCCTGCTGTTCGGTCGGCTTGCGTACGCCACCAAATTAGCATATGGCGTGTTTACACAAATTCAAATGGCGACAGTCTGAATATCATTCGGCGATACAATCATTAAAACATATTATATGAGAGTCCTGAATGATGCAGTATGGCCACATAGACGAGGCATTTTGTATCATAATTAAACTGAAAGTCATGTTTTGGAAACACTATACCAGAATATGCTTCAATGTAGGAACCTTTAACCATGGGTCTGACCGAATGAATGGATGCCACTGGTGACTTTGTCACTCTCACGGAGCGTTATTATATTAGCAGATTTCGTACGGAAGCTAATTAAAGTAAGCTGTATCTATGAAGTGAAGATGGATTTTTGAATGCACACTTTAATTCAGCACAATATCAGTGCACACCTTCTAACAAGATCCGGTGCAGTTGGAATGCTTACAAGGAGATTTGTAAGTCCTCTATTGCCCTTCTAGTAGGGACTGTTTGTTAGATGGGTGTTCCGATCCTGGTCAACGTCGCTGATCGCTGATCAGCCGGGTTCTTGCTCCACAGAGCGACGATAAAATAACCAAGTCAAGACAGTAATAATATGAAGTTAACCCTTCCAGCACGGGAACCGTCTTTCTATGTCAGACTCTGACGTCTGAAGACGTCAGATTCTGACGTCGAAAGACGGTCCCCGCATTGAAAGAAATAAAATATTTATAATGGCCGTATACCTATAACATAGGTATTCAAGTGAACTGGAAAGAACTAACTCAGACATTTATGATGATTTCAAATTAAACTAGAAAAGGAATTCCCAAACTCTGATGCCCGGCTTTAGTCTGTTTGAGTGCTTTAGACCAAAAATTGATTGGCCTAATATTCTCTAAACATAGCTGTATTGGTTTTCCTCAAGGGCCAGAATCCTAAATGCCATGACATAATTATTGAAAGAGTGTATCTTCAACGTGTAGGCTTATTCCTTCCACCACCATCGCTGATAAGTCAGTGCACGCGTCTATACGATGTACCTGGTACACACAATGTAGACCGAACCACCCAATACCGGTTTAATGTTGGGCCAGCGTCGCAGCCTATTGCTGGTTCAATGCCGGTCAATCGTATTCGATGCTGGTCCAACATTGAAACAGAATTGGGTGATTGTCCCGTGTTTGCTCTGACTGCCATACAGGTGACACTTTATACCCCGAAAGCCACTGCCCGGATAACACGATAGATTGGCCCAATTGTGAATTAATATTGGGACACCGTCTGCGACGCTGGACCAACATTATTCCAACCAAAACCCTTTAAGCTCTTAACCACGAATATAATCGTGAATATATTTTTTTCTAAAGATTTTTTAAACATGAGAGTACTTAACCTAGGGACCTCAAACGTTATATTGCACATGTTCATAAGGACTGCTGTACAGAAATGTCAACCGTTTCCCACACACAACACCCCTAAATAGGACAAAAACTCAGGCAAAATAAACTTAATAGGATACCGGCCTACGGCAGGTCCTAATACCTTTAGTCTTTATGGTTTATACAAAAATAATTCAGCGTCGTAAGGGTTAACAAAACAGATTTATAATATGCATAGCTGGCAGATGATATGGAGTGTCCACAGTGTGGTAGATCACAAGATATAACAGCGGGACTCTGGTTATCAGCTCTCAATATGTCCATCTGTGTCTCATAATCGACGCTGGTTAAACATGCCATCCTCAGCCCCCTGCTAGCCTACACCCTTTATTGTACCAAGATGCATTACATGCAAGAATAGTAAATTGACATTATATACATTCCATAATATTGATTGGTTGAGTGGTGGGCGCCTGCCCATGGGGCAAAGTGGGATCCCGGCTCGAGACTGGATTACAGGGGCAGTCCCCAATGACCTAACTGTTATATATACTATAATTTGCCCTCTGGAAATAAGTGTGGGGTTCATAGCTATAGCTGCGGCTAAATATGTTTTAAAACTCTATTTGTACTTTAAAGATCAGCTCATAATTCCAACTTTTAGAATAAATACGTCCGCAAATTATCACACGACGAGTGGTCTTAGAAAAACGGCCGCAGTGTATTTGAGATTGCACCCTACCCTGCTGATATCCCCAATGTTATCGCCCCAGCAAGCACATGCTGTGCCGGTGTCGCATATATTCGTTTTATACATTTCTTATTAGCACGTTCCCTATCAGCTTTCAAACATATTGAAGATAGAATGTGACATTAATCAGCAAGGTTTGAAGATAGTCCACATCCATTTTGTCAAATCTGAATAATTTTCACTCACTTGAAGTTGTGGATCGCGTCGGCGAGACACATCTTCAAGTGGGTGAAAATTCCAATTGAATAATCTGGCGGTTAAAGGGTTAAAAATTTGCCCACTTGCGACGCTGATCCAGTATTGAAACAACATGTGTCATTGTGTCATTGTGCCACGTGTTTGCTTGAAATGACCATACCTAAGGCAGGAAATTAAGCCCCACCTAGTGAAAGGCGTCAGAGTTATTTTTTATGTACAATTACAATAATTTATTGTGTTTCCTTATCGGACGAGAGTGGACGAACGATGTCTCAATGCTGGGCCCTCATCTGGGATCCTGGACCATAATTGAGACATCTTTGTGCCAACATATCGTATTATTTAGTCCACCTGAAACAAACAAAATGTACCAATAGCAAATGTGAAAACACGTGGTGCAGTCATACAATTACAATAAAATCATGTAATGCCCATACACAAACGACGAACTGAAATGTGGCTTTGAACACGCTCAATGTATATCAGCAAACATTCAAGGTGTTTGTTTATTGGAAATTGACCCATTATATAATATATGATTCCATACAAAAAAAGCGACAATTCAGCAGTGTCCTTTCACTATTGAACCATGTCAAAATGCAAATAAAATAATCGAATAACTTGTTGTATGATAATAATGGTAAATAATAGAAAATTAGTTTGAGATCTATAGTGTTTGTGGATATAAAAAATAGTAAGTAGGTATACAAATCAAATGGTAAGTTTGCTAGAAACTTGAGATATCTAATCTAAAAAAATACATAATTTTAGAAAACATATTAAATTCTGTAATCATGATAATACCATGTAGCATAAAATATCCCAGTACATTTAAAAACTAATCATTTTATTTCACATTATCTAAATTTTAATTAGTAATAGTTATCTAGGTTTTCATTATATTATGACCCATTCTTCTGGGGGGTTCTCTATTACATCAGGGCATATTTAATGTGATATCACATGAAAAGGTTGAGGCAGGGCTTTCTGAAAGCTTCGATGTAGATTGCAATGAAACACCCTGGTTTGCCCGAATAAAGCTACACATTATTTTAAAATAACTTGTAGTGTATCTGCAAATTTCGTATTTTTAAAATACCAATTAAATTTTACGATTACTTACGTAATAAGCCCGAGACCAGCAAACACGAGACGTTGACCCAATGCTGGTTTAATATTGGTCCACTGTCTACGACGCTGGTCCTGCGTTAACTGCATTGTTTTTAGTTGGGATATCTATTGCTCAAATTAATATAAAATAGGCCTATTCTCATCCACTCACCAGATGTCCTTGCAAGAGATCGAGCTATATACAGTGAATTTTATCAATTTACTTTTAAACTCCTTGATATTACCTGCTTACCAGATTACTGACGCTGTAACAATATTATTTCTTACATATTGACAAAAAACACCTCATATTATAAAGAGAATAAAGCAATGTTCTGTGGCATAGATAACAAGAACAATAGCATTCTTATTAACCATTTAAATGTCAATCGCGAATAAAATCGGGTTTAGTCTTTTCACTGGCACGTTGAATATGTTCTTTCAGCCAGACTAAATAAAAAAGTCCGCTGAATAGGCAAAATACACTAATTTCCGAAATATTTTTTTTTTCAAAAACATTAAAATTAAAGTTGTTAACATCTGAATGATATATCTTGAGTTAAGAAGTTAGGACTTTTAGAAGAAGTTATGCCTAGCCACATTTGCAATGATTTACCGTTAATAAATCAACAACTGTTCATGATTTAGTTTCTAAAAAATTCAAAAATCTGGGCGGATACGCATTTAGTGTGGTTGGCGCGTCGATTCCGAAGCGTAAGTCTAGAAATCTCGCTGCTTTTCTACTGGAAACAAGAATATCATCACACCAAGCTGTAATGGCCACCCATCTCTGCTCTCTTCATGCTGACATTGCCTGCCAGACGTCACTCAGATGTTAAGCATTTCAAGCCTGACTTTACATCTTCATCCACTACAAGCCGCGAATTGCTGTCGCAATTCTCGACTTGCAGTGGATGAAGATAATTTGATGTGGGTGGAAAAGTAAAGAAAATTGCCATGTATTGGTAAACCAATTTCATTTTAAAACCCTTGGTTGTAGTAAATTAAGTATGGTTTCAGGGATGTAAAATGATGCTTTAATGCATCGTGAGGGCCTAAAGGGTTAATCACAGAGCGCCCATTTATGGCCACACCCAGCAAAGACGAGACGTTGAAGCAATGATGGTTTAATGTTGGGCCATCGTCGCAGACGATGTGCCAACATTGAACCATCATTGAGCCCTGTATGGGTTAATTTCACTGAGAATCAATGTACGTACCATTCTGAACAAATCTCTGAAAGTACTTTGGGCAATTTTTCAGCGTTCACCTCCCGTCACAATATTTGATGAAGCAATGTGCAAACCCTACAAAACGGCATGCAGTGCACGTGAAATCAGACGGATTACTTAGCATTGTTGGTATGACGTCCTTATTTGTTGATTTAGTTTAAAAGACTTTTTTATAATTTTACGATGGCTACGTGGTGAAGATGTACAGAGAGCGTGTTTAACACGTGGACATTCAGGAATGGACGCTGTAGATTCTGATTTAGTAGCAGAGTGGTAGTCCCATCTATGGAGGATACAGGATAACCCTTGGTGCATCTGAACATCATACTGTCGCAGCAGAGAGGAGACGTTGACCAAATGCTGGTTTGAGGTTTTGTCCCATCGTCGCAAACGGTGAGCCAACGATAAACAAACGTTGGAACAACGTCTCGTGTCTGCTGGGTACCGTAAGTCTCCTCTAGCATGTTGTCTATGGATGTAATCATCATATTTCCCCTACCTCACATTGTCTGGAAAAAACTACAAGGTATTCAAATGAACTGGAAAGAACTAGCTAAGACATTTATGCTAATTCCAAATTGAGAAAACTCTCAATGGTTTAAATAAAACTATTTGTAAGGGTTAGCCCTCTACGAGCCCCAGTTTAGGGTTGAAGGAATATTTCATCACAGTAAGGATGCTCAGAGCTTTCATTTGACATCTTAGTATACTTGTATATTTTATGGAACCGTAACTTCTATTCCTCTTGACGAGGGAATTGCAACGAAATTCGGAGATAATAGCCCAGATTTCAATGCCTTTTAAAATTGATTTGAACGCTCTCAATGAAAGCATGATGTATGCATTGTGATGCTACATTTTCATTTTTTTGTCGGAAGAAATCTTTTTACATGGCATACATGTATGTGCTCAATGTTGTGTTCACCTCGATATTCAACCCTTCAAGCCCTCACGATGCATTAAAGCATCATTTTACATCACTGTATACAGACTTAATTTTCGTACAGCTATAGGGGTTTTATGATGAAAATTTCCTTGAAACTCTTTTACCAATACATGACAATTTTCTTTAATTTTTCACCCACTTCAAGTCATCTTCATCCACTACAAGTCGAGAATTGCGCTAGCAATTCACGGCTTGTAGTGGATGAGATAGCAATGGAGAATTCAGGCTCGAAAGGGTTAATGCGACCTTGAAACAAATTTGAAGCAAATCTCCTCAGAAATGGGTTTATCATGACATAGAAATCCTATAACCATTTATTTTTTTTCCGGAGAAGGGCACATGAGCAAAACTCTGTGGTAAGAAGGGGTCACAGAAGATACTTGGACGAACAAAGTAGGATATTAGGAGAATATAGCTGAAGGATTTATAATATTATATCATTATTATTCATTGTGGCAATATCGCGTCTGAAGTCTAAATCCTTTCAGTGCGGGGACCGTCTTTATACGTCAGAATCTGACGTCTGTAGACGTCAGATCCGGACGTATAAAGACGGTACCCGCGCTAAAAGAAATAAAATAATTCTAATGGCCGTGGAACAATATACCATAGGTATTCAAATGAAGCGGAAAGAGCTGAATAAGACATTTATACATTTATGATGGTTTCAAAATAAAAAACCCGTTGTTCTCCATGGTTTGTGCAAAAACAATTCCGTGTTGTAAGGATTAAGCTATTAACCCTTAGCACACTGATGTCGACTACAGTAAACATGCTGTGTTTTTACTAGCACCTCTATAACCAGTTGTTCAAAGTAAAATATGCTTTCAATCTTGAAACACTCGTATATGTCGGGAATTAAATTTCACAAGTCCCACACATTTTCAGTCACTTGAAGTTGTGGATCGCGGTAGCGAGACACAAATTCAAATCACTGAAAATTTAAATTGAATATCTCAGTGCTCTAAGGGTTAAGTACTTTACCATAAAACCCATGGGAAGCATATGAAAAGGTTGTCAAACTTGTCAAACTTGTGATACACTGGTCTCAACCTTAACTCGCCGAGGCCGCCATTAACGTGACCGCCTAGTCACATTGAGAAGGGAGAAACAATGTTGTTTCTCTAAAAAAAAACCTATGGGAACAGCGGGGTTCGAAACCGGGACGCATGTATACCTGCGAGACACTCTAGCCATTGCGTCACGCCTCCTTCTCTTCGAATGACTTCAGGGATTTTTAAATTACCTTTAGCAACTGCTTCGAGGCCGTCCTCAAAGCAAGAAATATTGCTCAAAGGATGGAGATTTAAAACAATAATTCCCCCAGCAAACAGAAGACACTGTGCCTAGTGTTGCTTTAACCCTAAAACACTGTAATAGTATTGACCAAACCAAGATATATAATTTGAATTGTCCTAGTTAGTTCTTTCTGATTCATTTAAACACCTATGTTATGGGTCTATACGGCCAGTATAAGTTTTTAATTCTTTCAGTGCGGGAATCGACTTTAGACGTCAGAATCTGACGTCTAAAGTCGATCCTCGCACTGTAAGAGTTAATGCTGGCCCACCGTCTACGACGCAGGCCCAACAATAAAAAGACATTGCCTGAATGTCCAGTCTCTGTTAGGTATATAGGCTATCAACCTTTTCCGCTTTTAAGCACCTTTGTAGGCCTATATGTTTTTCAAAACCAAAATATGCCTAATGACATCAAATTTTAAAGGTACAAGTGGCTAAATCAAAGCAAGGTTTGTTAAAAAAAAACAGATCTTTTTTTCTAAAAATAGGGTTGGTTTTTTATTCATTGGAAGCTGGTTATTGCGTCAGCAATGCCAGTTTCCAAGAATGGGAAAAATCAAAGTGTAAAGAATGCAAAATGAATGAAAAACGTCAAAGAAGAACGCAGCAGCCAAAGGGTTAATTAGAGCTTAAAAAACGCATCGACCATTTATTTTTGTCACAAGGGCTCGTTGCACACGTAGAGATTTTTTCATGTCTTCCACCTGCAGACACAATCGGCGTCTACCGAGACAGCATGTGTGACATGCGTGATGTGGGCCCACCTGCACGTCATGTACCACATAATTAGCCGCCTCTGATGCTATTAAAGTTTATGGATACCGAAAATCAGTGGGAAGAGTTTCTTGCCTGCCTGAGTAATGTTTCCTGTTGACATTAAGGGGCGCGCCATGGCAAGGTAAAAGGTGCGTGGGCAATCAATACAGGGAATACCAAGCAGAATGGCAGCCAGGCAGTTTGCCCTAATGTGACTGAAACTGAAGGATTCAGCCATAGATTGTGTCTGTACAAAAACGTGGGCAACTTCTTCTGGACGCCCATATCTAAGACTTCGCAGCGATTAATCGAGTCAATAATAGATGGATGAGGATCAGTACCATTTCACCTATACATTTACTCATGCTCAGCTCATTTTCCGCTGCGTTATTAAAATGCTGTGAGCATTTTCGGACCTTGCCTGCTATGAAAAACGTTAATTATCCCGGAGAAAACGAATATTGCAATCCACGGCCCACACGGCCAAAAGACAGTCAGTGGGGTAGCATCGACCTGCAGACTACGACAGCAAAAAAAAACAGAACATAGGCCTAGTGGTCTTGATGCGGCCAGAGATGCTCCGGCGTTTGTGACTATTCGCCAATATTGACTAAATGCTGGTCCGACAGAAACACAAGACCTTGAATCAATGGCGGCGTAATGTTGGGCCAGTGTTGCAGATGGTGGAACAACATTATGCCAACATTGACTCAACGTTTCGTGTTTGCTGGCCTACTGCATTGCGTTTGCTGGTCTTGCAGCCTACAGCAATTGCAGCACTGATGTTTTGATGGAGATTTAGCAGTGGCTGCATGTTACGCTGACGTCGCAGAGGATGGCCGAGCATCCAACAAACGTTTTGCAGCGTTTCATACTTGCTTTGATCGGGAAGAGCCAGATTCGCAGAGAGAACATGCCTACAGCATGCACATGGCACAGGTTTTCACACAAATACGTTCGTTAATTCATTGATGTTTTAGTGTTAATATAATCAGCAACTGATCGCTGACCATTAAAGCTGTCATGTTGGTCCACCGTCTAAGACGCTGACTCAATGATCAAAACCATCAACGGAACGCTAATAATTTGATGCTTTATTATGTTGGCCGACCGTCTGCGACGCTGACCTAACAATAAACAAACAAATGAACTCTGACAATTCTATGTTTTAATGGTGGCCAACCGTCATTAACGCTAGTTAAACCTACAACAGCACTGTGAACAAATTATGTTTTATGACCTGTTCGATTCGCACCTATCTTAAGATAGTTTAGTGATCCGGTTTACTTCGGTTTGTATTCCCAAAACGAACGCCGTGAACTGATACCAGAACAATTGCCGCATGTAGGCCTATACACACAATGAAAGGCGGTAAAAGCGGGTTTTTTACCGCCAATATAAATAGTTTGAGCCAAAAACGGTATGCTTTGGCAATCCGGTTCCAGAACTAAATTTACAGTCAATCTATAACTAATTTGAGCCAAAGGAACGTATAATATCGTTTGTCAAACCGGTTCCGAATCCAAACGACCAAACCTTCTTGTAGACAGCTTTGATAGTTTGGTCAATCCGGTTCTAGTTTGGACAGATCTGGTGCGAATCAAACACTCTTTAACATCGGTGCGAATGGAACAGGGCCTTAATGTTGCATACGTTTGGGACGTTAATGCTGAATAGGCCTACGTCTGGGACAACTAACCAGCAACAAACCAACACCGGGTCAATGTATTTTTGTGGGTAAAGCTGGAATCAAAGCAAACTCAGAACATTCAGCCGGTGCTGGTCCATTGTTTAATGCTGGTTCACCGTCTGCGAGGATAGGCCAACATTAAACTAACTGTGGGTATGCTTCTCGTCCCAGCTGACGGGAGACTGTCATCCAATGCTGGTTAATGTTGGCCCACCATCTACGACGCTGGTCCATCATTAAACCAGCATTGAATGACGGTCTTGTGTTTGCTGGGTTGCTTGCTGAAAATGGAGCCGGTGCAACAGCAGGGCCCTGTCCATAAATGGGCCTTCAGCATTAGCTGGATTGGTGTGTCTACAGGAGACAACAGTCATGTAGTCATAGAAAGAGACAGGCGCATGCCGCCGACCAGCAAACAACCACCATCTATAGTAGGATGCTGTAGAGCAGCCAAGAAGCTTTATTTCTAGGAGAATGCTGCTGGCCAGCCTCCCACGTCTGAGGCCAGATGGTCCTGATGGAGGTACAGTCTGTGATGACGCCTGTAGCATGCTGACCACCATTATGACATAAGCCGGCCTGGAGGACCACCACGTGGTTAATAGAGGCCACCTATAACATTACGTGTGGTGGATTCAGCGCATAGGATCCCTAACATTTGGCTACACGCTCCGAACACTCCGACTGACAACTTCAGCAAGAAATCACGCGGGTGAACGCACGTGGATTAAGTCACGTGTCGTAAACATTCACTGTCCAGCCCATCAGAGCACGTGCTTCACTAGATAACCAATGGAATGAGTTGTAACACTTCACAATCCATGCAGTCACAACTCGGAACACTGTGAAAAACAACATATCAGATTTCAAGAGACGCAAATCAGATACTACAACTTCAGTGATAGATATAATAGGGTATAAACAAAAGTGGCTGACATCGTTGGATTATTCTACTCTACAAAACACGCTGGATATACTGGATGTATCATTATTAAATGCCTTTTCAGATAGAAGTCAAAATTTATCACAACATTGATAGATGAGAAATCGCGGAATGTAATCAAATAGTCATCTGCTTAATCTGCACACGAGCCTGGATAAATTGGTGGTGCTGCCATTAATAATTGATAACTTTATGCATGAGTGCTCCAGCATTGAGGACTAATGGAGGACGTTTTCTATATATAGTATTTTTATGCCGGTGTGTCGTGAGCTCGGTAGATAATTCCCCCTCTCTGCTCGGGACTCATGGCATTCCTAATTTTGGCTCCCATTCCAGTAATTGGGTATTATTTTGAGCCCGGCTTTCTGGCGGAAGTCCCAGATTGCTGCACTATGGTGAGACACTCAATCACTCTATCGAGTTATGATTAGCTTAACTATTAATAGCTACATATAATTTAGTATTCGTATCAGTCAAATATGGAATTGCCGACACCATTTTCCGATTAATCTAATAAAAAATACTCTCAATAAAAACATTTATTGAATCGATTTTTTCACCTCGCTGACAAACTGGCTACATATAAATTTGTATTCCTGGTAATTTGATCTGCGATTGCGAACACAATTTCCACATTCACCTAATACAAATATAAACAAAATCTATTCGGTCCATGTTTTCCTCTGACTGACAAACTAGACCAATCTAACAGTAATAAACGTGGGCGAGTCGTGTTTGGCTATTTCAAAGTGCTGTTCCTAGTTAACAACATGATTAGCTGTTGATTTAACATCCTAACAAGTGTAAATAAGTAGCCGAGGGAACCCAACTTAGCAGCAGATTTATTTATGTACTGCACTAGATCCATGCATATTCAGTAAAATCACCGAGGAAACAGTTACACAAGCCAATTACTGGACTATTGAAGAAATATCTACTGAGATTAACAGGGAGTGGATCGTGCTAGGTAGTATTTCACCTGTTAACAAAGTATAATGCCATTACAGACATTGTCAGATGGAGGGGGAATCTCACTAGCTATCACACGTGTCTCCAGTCGCTGAACCATTATAAGCGTGATCACCAGATATAAGCTGTGAGGCATGTTACACTAGTGTAGCCAGTTGTAAAGAAATGATTTATGCATCATTCACAGCCTACCTGCAGTCGTTGGTGCCATGTAATATAATTACTGGCGTTATTAAGGTATAAAGCTCACGGCACATGTTGCTTTGAGAAGTGCTGCGTGCCCGCCGCTCTGCCATATTGCTGAGCCTGTGGGAACGCCCGACAGTGACGTGAGATCCGCGGCGGAAACACAACTCTCGTCTCCTCTCGTCTGCTCAATCACGCGAGATTGCTGAGCCTCACGTGACCGGATACTCTTACAAGGATGACCTTGACCTTTGTCACGCCTAGATGGATGGGACTTCTGATTAGATGAGAGAGGTCGTATAAAGACGTGCCTCAGAGGCACATTGTCTCACAGCCCTCATGAAACCTTATATGGTCTGCACATTACCTCACACACGATTAACGCCCTAATTGGGATCAGCTGCAGGAATTCTCTGAGATCTGGTGCCCATCCAACTGAAAATCTTAAAATTAGATTTCATTAGATAAGTTAACATTTATCCTAACTTTTTTAATGGGAATGAGAGAACGTTAAGATGATCTTAATTTTAAGATTCTCAGTGGCATGTGCCCCTGGTGTCTTCTAATGAGTTAGATTGTTATGAGAGAAATGATGCGTCATGTATGCAATAGAATATTCGTATTTTTACTAGACCTTGGTCTTTTATTTGCCTCACTACAATTTTGCATACATTTGCAAGTTTCCTCTGGTGACAACTATCCTTAGACCTATCTGTTAACACTATCATTTCCTCTCCTGAATACTGTTATAAACCCAAAGGCTGATCTAGCTAAAATAAAGATTTCAAAATCTGTTTGATTCTTTTAGGTAAATAAATCAAGCAGAATAAGATATGCCTATGTTGCGAATACATAAAAACACTGTTTGTATGTAACATATCAAACCTTATGTGATAAAACCATCTGGACTTGACCATTAATGTAATACAGTCTGTTCACAACACGTCAAGAGCGGGACATCTATGACAACTTACGCGAGAAATAGATGAAACTACAGATTGAATTAGCGTATGCCCAGAACCAGCATTCTAAGACTGGGGACGGTGCCTATTACGCTGCTCGCCTTACAAATGGCCTCTCTGCCGCGGTGAATTGCTTCTGAGTGAGATTGGCATCAAATCAGATCTGGCTAATCTGGCAATCGTTACAATGCTGCTACACCTTTATAGTGACAGTCAATGTGCTGGCTGCCGTGCACGACACACGACGCTCTCTAATGTCTGCTGATTTGTCAGAAAGGCACTTTCTACCTAATGTGCTGCACTATCAGATACTGCCAATTTAATGCGCCTTGCATTGCTTCTATTCCTCCATTTTGCTCATAATGGGCTCGTGACCTTTTACCATAGAATTATATCGGATAGTTCTATGTTTTACCCAGTCAGCTATGATGGGGCGTGCGCAATGACTGCCAATCTAGCAGACATTCACAGTGTAGCTAATGAACTGGATTAGTAAATTCTTATCTTACCATCTTTTTGACCTCGTACTACTTGTCATTCTGAAAACTTAAAAGATATTCTGATAATAATCATAAATGATTATTAAATCTCTGATGATTTATTCTACTGGTTGATATATATGTTATCTGTTTTCCTAGATATTAGACTCCCATATGAATTGATGAAAGAATGTAGCGTAGTTCATCTATATAGCACAGCCATTCCATAGGCTTATCTGAAGATGTGTTAGCAATCTATTATGCCAAACTATATCAGATCGTATTCGGATTTTGCTGATCATCACTTTTGTACTTCACCCCTGCAACTTTGAGGTATTCAATTTTAATTTTCAGTCACATGAAGTTGTGTCTCGCTACCGCGATCCAATTTAAATTTCCAGTAAAAAATGACTGAAAATTACTCGGATTGTAAAATTAAGTTATATCGTATATGAGTTTCTCAGATTTAGGACATTATCCTTACTCTTTTAATGGGAATGAGAAAAAGTTGGGATAATTTTAATTTTAAGATTCTCAGTGGGATGGGTCCTGTCCCACCATGAACTACGCAGCATATTTAAAGGGAGGGTGTTAAGGTTTCAAAATATAGTTTTGGCCATTATTTTGGCTTAATTATACTATTCAAAGTACATCCCAAAATAAATCATCATTAATTTTTTAATATATGCCACGAAAAAGTGCATTTGAAGTAGGCCAAATGGATCACATATTGAGGGTCATAAAAAACGCTCCCACTATCAGCAGCTGCCGTGTGACGTCACACGGTGAAGTAGTATGCCTACAGCAGTCCACTTGCACTGATCCTATAGTGATCCCGCAGTCACTACCCAGTTGTACAGCGTCTTGTTCATGGATTGTTCTACAAAGTTTTAATGTCATCTTTGTTTAAATTGTTATCATGCCAAAACGTTGCGTCTCCGGTTTGTGTAACAATACAAATGAAGATGTTACAGCACCAATACATGGCCAAAAGATTCCCAAATCGCACGCAAGTGGGATCGTTTTGTGAAACTCGACAGAGCTAACTGGAAGCATGGTAATCCCGCATATGTTCTGTGTGGTGTTCACTTCAGACAACTTAATGATTTCATATCTTATGGTCAGTGGAGACATACATTCAGTTTTCACTCCCGGCCTACCCAGGGTAAATGTCCCAGAATATATCTAGATCAAACGTCTAGTTCTAACCGTTAGGCCTACTGCTACCAGGGCTAATATTGACGATGATGACTTCAACACCCCCATGACCACTTATTACTACCAGAACGCATAGCAATCACGACTGTTTTCAATTTCAGCTACTTAACTTTTATACACGTAGAATTGTGGTTCACACCTGTGATACCAGATTGCATTATTCAGATACATTATTATATAAATGATAATTTTTTGAATAAAACTGTTCATGAAAACTCAGCCCCACGGGGAACAAAAATAATTCATATTAGGTGATCAGGCCTACATACTGACCGACCCAGGGTTGTCACCAAAAACTTGGAAAAATTAGTAAGACTAGCCAAACGGCGCTGAAGACAAAATAATATGTTTATTTACAATATTTCAAACTCTCGCCTGATAAAAGTCAATAAGAGCGCCGTTGGGGTTAAATTCCATAATTTTGAGAATTATTTTGTAAATAATTCAATGAATAAATACGACCGAACTTCCCATAACTTTGTTCTGAGACGTCGAACGCAGATGGTTCAACCATCAACATGCTACACTTTTTAATGAGAAAAAGAAAATTCCTGTGACGTATCGACATAAACCAGGGAATTACCATGATGACATCGCCTACCCAGCAAACACAAAACATTTGTAGACCTATAACACTTGTACAATGCTGGAACAACGTCGGAGACGTTGGGCCAGAGTTGTACAAATTTTATACAAATGTTTTGTGTTTGCTGGGTAACCACATTGGTCCAGCATTGGCGGTGATGGGGATTTAGACAAATTTGTTGTGTCCGAGCCGTTACGCTTCGCAACTCGCATCAGATCCGGCGAAATGGGGCATGGGGTCATTAGCATTTATGGCAGGGCGGTTAACAAGGATGCGCGCTGTTTGAATACAATGTCGATCTTTGATGGAAGTGAAGAGATAAATTCTCAAATTCGACGTTTTCGAAGCAGACCTTCTTTCTGATTCTATTTCCCTTGGTTTAACTTGCGTTAATAGGCTACCAAATATCATCAAAATCGTTTGAGAATTTTGACTGAGTCAGAGTGAGTTGACGGGGGAGATCACAGGTTCACTACTTTCTGAGAAATCGGATAAATCTCCATCGCTAGTTGTAGCCATTTTGACAGAGACCTCTTCATGACTTCAACGTGTGACGTGCCAGGCTGTTCGGGAGTTTCCGTGACCGTTACAGAATCCGAAGTGACTTCGGCTCGAAAAATCTAACAAAAACATTTTTTTTACCAATAATAAAAAAAATTAAGTAAAAATTAAATTAGCTGTTTTAATTAATAGGATATGTTCCATTTATTGATGCTCACCCAACCTTAACCTTAACACCCTCCCTTTAATGATATGTTAGTAATATTTTCATAGTATTATGATAAACTATCCGATCTTGTTCAGATGTTGCTGACGACTAAACTTCACTAAATCGATCACTACCAGACCTCTACTAGATGAGTGTTGGTTTGAGGCTTTGCTAACCCTCATTTTTGCACGGATACTACACCCATCTGGTCCACGATGTCCAGTGATATCTCGGATCGTCAATCCCCCGCCAGCGTCCTGGATTACAGGGACTCGGATGATCCTGATATGGATAAGGAGTGTCCTGAACTGGACGCATCCAGTGACGGGGGTGCTACGAGCCGCGCCACCGGACCCCCGTCCACGCGGGGTAGCGGTAAGAGCATTCACACCCTGACCACCAAGGATTCTGTGGTTTCCCCAGGGTCCAGACAGAGGCGCTATGAGGTACCCGCCCTGCCCAGGAGGGCAGACTTCGGGGATTATTACCCGGACGGCGGCTGGGGCTGGGTGGTCTGTGGAGCGTCCTTTGTGGTACACTTTCTCTCTCATGGACTTCACCTCGCCAGCGGTACACTGTACATGGAGATTAAAAACCGCTTCAAGACTCAACCCACTGACACAGGTAAGATTCCCAATACTAAAGTACAAACAACTATAACCGTTTAACCCTTATCCTGCTGATCACAACTATTGTCGTTTTAATTTGTTTTACTTGTTGATCAAATCACTGATATTAGGAACAAAATGTGTATTTAAACATCAGGATTTTCAAAGGATAGATCTCAAATGAAACAAATATGTGTAATTTTCACCCACTTGAAGTTGTGGTTCGCGGTAGCGAGACACAACTTCATGTGGGTGAAAATTTAAATACATTAACTCAGCAGGATAAGGGTTATTATTTAGAAAGTAAACTGTTACTGTTATTTGTCTTTCTTTAATGTGTCTTCTTGGTGCTAGACAAACAGCAGTAACTGTTTCATTGAAAGGTGATAGTTACTGCTCTTTGCCTCTTCAAAGCAGAATACAGTGATACAGGGCTCTTTATGTTTTAGTTTTTCATGTTTTTCTCTCGGTTTATGAGAAAAAAGAAAATGTGTCAATATTGAACAGTTTTTTCTTTCAGCGAAGATGATGGGGGCCAAACAACGATTACTTGGAATGTAGGCCTAACCAGTTACCACTGTTTGCCTGTAATGAATGTGCATTCTTTATTTAAGACAAAGAGCAGTAACTGGTTACTCTTAGTGTAAGCAGTTGCTGCTATTTGCCTTTTCAAACTTGATGATTCATGTTTATGTTTATCTCTGGGTTTACGTGTGTCATAATAATGTGTCGTCTACTATATTAAACGGCGAAGATGGTGTTCCGGATTCACAATGCAGTGCCTGGCAAACACTAGTAACTGCTTACTTGGAACGTAAGCAGTTACTGTTGTTTGACTTTGTTATATTTTCTATTATTATTTCAGATAAATAGTAGTCAACTCATTTGTAGATTTTCTTTCTGGTCTTAAGCAGAAGTAGCTGATTAGTCTAAACTTGATTTATTTGAAAAGGATCACAAGCAATACGTAAATACAAGGAGTTTATTTCCTTAGTGTAGAAACAAAAACAAATATGTATACATTATGAGACAAAGAAACAACAATTAATGCAATAACTGCTTACTCAAAGAGTGAACAGTTACCTGGTCACTGCAGATGTTTACCTATGCAGGGGACAGAAAGGTCCGATCGTCCTAGCGTACAACTGACGTGTTGTCGGCCTAACCCTGGTTCAATATCGGGACAGCATCATGGATGCTGTTCCGATCTTGAACCAGTGCTGGACCAAAGATCATTGTCGACTGAATACGTATTTTTTTAAATAATTTTCTCAGGTCATCTTGTTCATATCGAACCTTTTGTGTCTTGAGCACAATATTTGACAGGTTATCCAGATGACATCCCACCAAGCAAAACACATCAATCGGCGCAATACAGGTTTAATATTAGTTTACCGCTTGTGACGTTGGGCCAACATTGAACCATCATTAACGTCTCAAGTTAGCTGAGATATAAAACCTACGTGTATGTCATTTTAAATTCCAGGTCACACTGCCACAGTTATCTGCACATGACATGACGAACAAGCGCGAAATTCTGTGAAACGCAGTGACGTCACCCGGTGAAAACAAGGTTATATAAGATCCCCTCCCCCATACTTCATTCTGTGAAACTCAGTGACGTCACTCGGTGAGAACAAGGTTATATAAGACCCCTCCCCATACTTCATTATATTAGCCAGCTCGGTGAAAACAAAGGAGGTAAAGGTCATTGAGTTTCACCTGTGCGACACCGTCTGCCGTCTGGTATGTTTTGGCAATGATACAATAGTGTATTTGATGTCGTAACGTGGAAGAATTGTCTTGGTGTAACATCGGCTTTATGTCTACTTTGAAGTGAGAAGTCCTTCTTGCATAGAAGCACATCATACAAAGTGGTATATATGCACAGATCAGGCTTCTAACCGTGGAAGTCTTTACAATGTTCCATTAGTCTCTTTGACAGGTTGGCTGTCTCGTCTGCATTGTGTTTATCGTTACCGCTCCATTGTCAGGCACACTGAGAAGTCTTCTCTTAATGGATGAGCCAGTCAACAGTGAAATACTTTATATGATGTTCTTCATATAGGCGTGCCGTCTATTCGGACATCAAAACACGCATCCTCTTAGTTGCAACATGGCAGATATTACCGTCTAAATCTTAGAAGACGACGTGGAGAAGATAATTTCTATTCTATCTTTTGTTTTGTTTGCATGTATACATATCGACCCCTTGGGTATGAAAGGGTGTATTTGCCACTTTTCGAAGTGGCAAATGCACCCTTTCATATCCAACGTACACTTGCTCCAGGTATACTTCTCGTCGTATTGAGTTTTCAGCAAATCATTTTGCATTCGATGCTGAAACCCGTTACATCTACCTGCGAGTGAAAAATCTCTGAATATTCTACTGCTTTAAAATTTTCAATCTAAATGTGAGTGAATATTGCTTTACGTCGCTGTCTGCACAATCATGATAATATCACGACAGAAGAAAGCCTGAAGTCGGGACTATGTCCTACTCTTGTCGAATGACTTCAAGCGTTCTCGCACTCATGCTTTCACTACGAAACGTATGGTGAGATCAGCCCATCTCGCATTTTCTCCAAAACGCTTCACTGCTCAGCTCGATTTTGCCGCTTTAAATAGATATTCGTAGGAGAAAATACATACTGCATCGTTGCATATATTCTTATATCCGTATGCATATATTTTTTTTAGTGCACAGTACCATAGACAGCAATGCACACTACAGGCATTTGACCAGTTTGGAGCACTGCATATATGCACATATGCAACAAGGAACGTTACTAGTGACAAAATATACGACACAACACAAAATAGACGACACAACAGCCATGACATGACAAATGCATACATTACAAAGTAACATCATGAGAACCACGAACATACATGTAGCAAAGGAAGCAGTGTGTCCAACTAAAATCCTAATAGACTGTACGTATACTTGTCCCCCAAATAATGTATCCCTATGCATTTCCTTGATGCGTAATACGCAAATAGACACTGTATCTGGAGCTATGGTGATATATCTGATTATAGTTAGCCTATGTTTATTTAAATAACGTAAACATACATTATTACTAGACTGCTGGACCTATCTATAAATAATATATATATTATTTTTCCGAGCGTGCAAACATGCATAGATCAATAATTGTTATCGTTGGGGCTATTTTTTCTGTGACACATTGGATGACTAAAAACACAACAGTAACCGGCGATTAGAATTGATTAATATGTTTTTTATGTGTCCGCGGCAATCAACCAATAATGCTACATGATTAAATCTCTCTGCTCTTTTTTTTTATATATTTTTCCAGGAGTTGGTGTTCACGAGATTACCAGTGCAGATTGTTCTGCACTCCCGCTACAAGATATACTATGACTGAGATAAATATATATATGGACCCCCTAGCAGCTAAAGCGTCGGCACATACGACACTCCGCATTCTAAAGGGGTTAAATTTTTTGCGAGTTTCCGATTTGGGGACTTTTCACGAAAATTGAATTCGCGAATTTTCATTTTTAGTTGGCAGCGCTAGTATAATAATAATTTTCCCGAGATTCCTAAATTCGCGAAAATTAAAACATTGCGAATATTATCAGCTCTACAGTATTCATAATTACACATCCTGCAGATCATAACCTTGCTTTATCGGCAATTATGCAGTATATACTGCCGACAAGACTCACTATACGTACACAATTTACGAGAATATTTCATCAAATTCCAAAAATATATTTTTAATAAAGCCTACATTATGGAGCCAGTTTTCTCATGCACTGCAGCATATCATCGATCGGTAGCATTGACCATATATCACAGCAAACACGCTACATCGACACAATGTCGGGTTAATGCTGAACCGCCGTCTACGACGTCGGCCCCGCATTAACCCAGCATTGGTTCAATGTGCCAGGTTTGCTGAGATGGCCGTTGTCAGATTACCACATGTGCATAATTCTGTTAATTATATCAACGCTAATAAACAGGTGAAGGGATTTCTGAGAGATCCTGATCCCGAAGCAACGAACACGATGGAATCCCAGCATACACGAGATGTTGACCCAATGTTGTGTTGATGTTTGGCCAGCGTCGCAGATGGTGGATCGACATCAACACAACATTGGTTCGATGTCTAACTTTTGCTCGGATGCCATAACGTTTCACCAATGGTATTATACAATACAATTCTTACATAATAGGCTTAATACACGGAAGATCATGGCATTATCATACCAGTAATTATGTGATTAAAGATACGTAGTGATTTCTCAGAATATATATATTGATTATTATAATGAACGACGGTTTGTTGCCATTCGCATCTCAGACACCGGTGAATAAAAATGATAATAAATAGATACTAAGTAGCTGAGTATTAAGGGAGTATACAGCAAAATAATCTATTATTAGAGATATATTGTTTCTTATTATATGCACTGTTATAATTGCACCACGTTTAAATTACTACTAATTGTATAGAGGCCGCTCTCCATCAATCATATCACAGTCACTCCCCTGTGACCTTGACATAACCTTGTGACGTGACTAAATCTGGCAGTCTCAGTTTGGGGGGGGGGGATTACCCACATAATCTATCCATCAGCGGGTATTGCCCTCAGAATCTATCAGTCTGTTCCATAAATCACACAGTGTAATTACACCAGTGAAAATTATTATAATAATAAACACATCCATCACATCCATCACATCAGCAAACAAGAGACAGCGTTGATACAAAGTTGTTTTAATGTTGGGCCAACGTCGCAGACGTCGGTCCAACATTAACGCAACTTTGACCCAACGTGTCTTGAGTGCTGGGATGTATCAGGGAACAGTGTTATTATGTTGGTTAACTGCTCCTAATAGCCGTACATTTTTTAAAGCTGTCATTGACCTTGAGATGTGTATTTTGCTCCACCTCGAGGTGGATAGAATGAGAAAAAAACTGATTTATCAAATACTATTACTATTACTAAAATTTATATTGCGCCTAAACTCAAGTGATTCATAAGCGCATGTTCATTGCTCTTGAAAAATATTATTGAAGCTGTTTATATCCTTGGTTAAACAAGTATGTTTTGAGATGTTTCTTGAATGACGAAATAGTGGTGATACATCTGATATCGGCAGGCAAACAGTTCCACAGAATAGGTGCAGCAGTGACAAAGGCACGATCGCCGGCTGCCGTTCTGGAACGTGGCTGCTTCAGCATAATTACATTGCTCGTCGACCGTAGTTCACGTCGCAAATACTATATCAAATGAATATTTAGGAGTACATCCTATCAAAAACCTGTAGATTATCTTGACGTTTACTTTTCCCCATTAAGATAGTTCAGGTGCTCTTAACCATGTTAGCTGGTCTAATTTAAATAGGAGAAAGTTAAGATAATCTTGATGTACAGAGGCCCATCCCACCTAAGATCTTACAATTAAAATGATCTTTATTTTTTATCATTTTCATTGGATAAGTTAAAAATATCAGAAAGTTCAGATAACCTTAATTTTAGAGAAGGACATGATGCAACGGTTAGAGCATGGCGCTCTGCCGATGTCGCTGCCTGCCTTACGGTTTTGAACCACGCTTGGTGCAGGATTTTCAAAGAAATAGCTATAATGTTTCTACCCTCATCTTGGGACATTGTTTCGATGTTGTGTCCTTGGACAAGGCACAACACCTACAAGTTGTAGTTAAAGGGGTAACCCTTGAGATTTTATGGTTGCAAATATTTTTTACGGTTTCTATCACCATTTCGTAATTAACCTATAGATTATTTAACGTGTGTATGACTTGAACATATCTAATTATCATTATTTATGATTAATTAGACGTCTACTGCTTCAAAGTAAGCCGTTTGTAGGTGGATATTGCAGTCAAAAGCTCTGTACGTTCTATTTTTTATGAATTACTATGGTATAGTGAATAATTAATTCCGTTTCTATTGGCATTTCTTGGCTGCCATGTATGAATTATTTAAAATTGGGTATGACTTGAACATAATTAATTATCATTATTTATGATCAGTTACACATTCATTGTTTTAACCCTTTCAGTGCGTCGACCGACTTTATACGTCAGACTCTGACGTCTATGTCGTTCAACGCACTAAAAGAGCAAAATATTTATAATATCCAAAGACCCATAACATAGATATCCAAATGAAGCAGAAAGAGCTAAATGATTTCTGGTCTCCATGGGTTGTACAAAAACTATATTTCAGCGTTGAATTCTAAAGAGGTCAGCTTCCGACGTCTAAAGACGGTCCCCGCTCTGAAAGAATTAAAAAAAATTATGCTGACCGTAGACCCATAGCATAGGTGTTCAAATAAAGCAGGACGAGCTAACTAAGACATTTATGATAATTTCAAATTACAGAAAACCCTTTGATCTCCATAGTTTATACAAAACTATTTCAGCGTTGTAAGGGTTAAAGTAGGCCAAATGAAAGCAGAGAACGTCTTTATTGTGACGCATTATGACATTCTCTCTGGAATTAATTTAATTTCTGTAAGATCCTGCAGTATACAGACAAATAGACATACATATATTTTATTGACATAAAGAAAAGTCACTTACTTATTTGTCATAGATATATATGTAAAAATACCATTCTTGTAATAATAAAGTGGAAACTGTCACGCTGTTACGAACCCATGATTTCCATTGGTGGATTTGATGCCGAATAATAAAAAGGATCAAACTATTATAGTCGTGATTGACAATGAAAGGGTTAACCCTTAAAGCGCTGAATTAATTTGTAGAAAAACATCGCAACCAAAGGGGTTTTCAATTTGAAATCATCAAAAATGTCATTCTGATTTATTTGAATGCCTATGTCATGAGTCTCCGGCCATTGGAAATATGTTGATTCTTACAGTGCGGGGATCGACTTCAGAATCTCGACTAAAGTCGGTCCCCGCACTGAAAGGGTTAAAGATCACAATAACTCGCTGATTTCCAAAGACCATTTATAAATAATTGGAGCGCACTCTTTAATGATTCATTCAGTCGTCTGATGATCTAGTCTAAAAAAAACTGATAGCAAATGAGATAATCGAAGAACAAATTAACTGAAGAGTGAGTGAGATATAGGCGAACAAAAGAAGAAAGAAACGTGCAGTAATAGGACAAACGAGCTGACGAGCAGATAATTAATCAGCCATTCAAAGAAGTGTGGAATCATATTACACTTTAGCCTTTAAAGCGCTAGTTTAAATAATTTAAATCTTTCACTCACTCAAATTTTTGTCTCGCGAGCCATAACTTCAAGTGGGTGAAACTTACTCATATTTGCTTAGTTTTACACCAATTATTTGCAAATTTTGATGTTTAAACGCACATTTCGCTCCCAATAACTGTTATTTAACCTGCTAATAAACAGATTAAAAACGACTATAGTCGCCCTTAGCGATGTAAGGGTTTAATTGGGATTAAAAATAACAAGCACAAGGTGTTATTAGATATTGATTGTTGTCACTCTGTTAAAAAAACACTTATTATGCGCCACAGTTGATGTGAGGGCGCAATAACACAGTGAAACTAGCGTGGCTACGTCTGATCATATTATATGATCTTTATTAACTCTATGGTCTGATCATAGAGTTAATAATGTTATTATGCAATCTCTTGCATTATAATGTCATTAGGTATTTCCTATTCACTGTGAGGTGGGAATTGCGGCAGTGAATACAAATATTTTGAAATTCTCTAGTAGTTAGAGGGTTAATCTTTGGGATACCATGGTCCACATTTAACTGGTTATTTTTACTGGCATTTCACGCTGGTCTAGCGATGGGTGCCGCCACTCACATGAACTGTAATATACAATGAAGGTATGAAAGCGATATCACACACAGACAAATTCCCTATGGTTCAGATGAATTATTCGAGGTCACAGCAAAATGAATCTGTCTGTCAGTTAAGGTCAGTGAAAGGCTTCTTAATGTCAACCAAAGTTAACAATTACATTAATTATATATCTCAACATATTATTGTTGTAGCAATATAATAAACGATGGCGTTTATGGATGACTGGTCTATTTTAAGCTCTGATTAAAATGTGTGATATCATTTTCATACCTTTATTGTGTACTCAATTACCAGCTCATGCTAGTGGGGCCCCCTGTGGTCTAGGAATGGGCCAATGTATAACACATTCGTCCAGCGTTGATCTGATGTTTTTGAGCTATCTTTCAGTGAAAATTCTTTCAACTCA
The DNA here is from genome assembly GCA_964017125.1 of Flabesymbios commensalis. NCBI lineage: Eukaryota > Metazoa > Annelida > Polychaeta > Terebellida > Flabelligeridae > Flabesymbios > Flabesymbios commensalis. The sequence continues at coordinate 18,787,488 of OZ024907.1, read as the reverse complement.
TTACTTTCTCCATTACTTCCCTTACATTTTTACAACTTCCATTTTTCAAGCTGATATTGCTAACGCGATCATCAGCTTCAAACTATTGAAAAAGACGCCTACGTATGAAACTAAACTTGTTAGCATTTACAAGTAGCACTTTCGCTGATCTCGCTATGCGATAGGCTGAGACACTCTTTCCTTGGGGGTTGAAAACCATACCTAGACCGCACTTTCTTCAACATCAGCACATACATATTTTAGCAATTACAGTGAATATTTGAGCGGAATGTCCTTAAAAGCGATGCTCATACTCAAAGAGCCAACGTGCCCTGGAGACACAAGCTTTGTTTAGAAATGAATACATGTATGAGCGTGTAAGATGTTTTATTTTCTCATTATGCTGAATAATATGTGTTTTTCTAAGTGTATGCGTTTTATTCTGTGACTGTAATCGCATGAGGCTGAAATAATGTAGAATATTGTGATATATTACACTTACACATTGAGGGATTTAAGTGCACTGTGAGGTATCAATTCGCATAAATATATGATTTTGGAGATGAGTACATATTGCTTAAGGCGGGAAATTTATATGCACCACCCCACCCGCCCCCCCTCCCCCTATGTACATATTTATATCATGATAATGCTGGTTGTGTTGTTTTACTTTATTTCAAGTATCCATGATACATATTTAAATAACCTGTATTTGTTTGAATACATAAATGGCAAGCCTGCTTTTAAGTGTACATATTATGTCGATTTTACATGTGATTTTACAGAGCTAACCATGTGTATATACATATATATATTTTTATGACAAATAAGTCAGTTGTGATTTTAATTGTGTCAATAAAACATATATGTATCTAAAAATACACACTGCTCTTAGAAGCGTCGCCTACACTCAAACTGTTAATATGCCCCAGAGCCAGATCTTGTTTGAAAAAGGACTTTATGACTGAGCGTGTAGCGCACGTCCTTTCGTGTTTCGTTTTCTCGCCATTCAGTACGGGAGTGTTAATAAGAAGGCAAATCACGGCTGGTTACCATGATTAGAGTGCTTCATGCACATGTGTTTTTTTCGAAAGTGTAGAGTTTCACTCCCTCACATTGTCTGATGCTGATGTAGTACAAGAGGGGTCGCGTACTCATAACGACTGGACAAGATGATATAATATCAACAGAAATGCACAATGCAATATGTATTATGCATTCCTGATAACAGGGATGTGTCGGCATGGCCATCTCGACCAAATCACCTGCTTAAAATTTGGGTCTCTTTGAAAATGCGGGGCAGACACAATCTTAACCCTTACAGTGTGGAGATCGACTTTAGACGTCAGAATCTGATGTCTGTGGACGTCAGATTCTCACGTCTAAGTCGATCCCTACACTGTAACATGTGTAAAATGTAGAAGATATTTATAGTGGCCGTAGATCCATAACATAAGTATTCAAATAAATCGGAAAGAGCTAACTAAGACATTTATGATACTGTCAAATTGAAAGAACACTTTGATCTCCATGGATTAAACGAATATATTCCAGCGTTTTAAGGGTTAAACACAGATTTCGTCCTGATGAACGTTTTAGTGTTTCAATCGACCACTTTGTGCTGCGACTAGAGATTTGCTTCGCGTAAGGGTGCCACCATCCGATTTCAAAGGGGGGAGGTGGAGTTTTTTTTAAATAAATAATTTCGGGTAGACTCTGCGTGAATTTACTTCAAGAACTGTTCTATATAAACATGTAAGAAAATGTGAAATTTTCAGCGCGCCGCCGAGCCCAGTTGAAATAAATAAATTGCCCGCGACAAAAACTCCAGCCCCCCCCCCCCCTGGATATCGAATGGTGCCCCCCTAGGCCCATTTAATACCGCTAAGCACAATTGTAATCGTTTTTACTCAATTTTATAAGCAGAATAAATCACTGTTATTCGGGAATGAATTTTGTTCTTCAACATCAACATTTGCAATTTGTTTGCTCTCAACGTAAACAAGTATGAGAATGTTTCACCCACTTGAAGTTGTAGGTGTAGATGGGGGCAAAGGGTTAAACAAAATTCCAGAGTAGCATGCAAATTGCATGACCCTTTGCATACACAAGTGGTGTCTGAGATTTAAACACAGTATCTCCACATCACGCGGAATGTCATCCAGTTGTAAAGTCCAACGCTCTAATCTTTAATTTAATGTATATTACACTTCCTATTTTATGAAATCGGGTCATTTTTATTTATATTGAGGTGTGAATTGCTACTCAATTTTAGTTAAACATGTTAAATGATACAAAATAGATGGGTTTTACTAAAAATGAGATAAAATAGACATAGGCTATAGATGGGTGTTACAGTTCGCTATAATATCGCAAACCAGGTTTTTTGTCATTTTAAACATTCATTCAATTCACTACAATGTGCGGCGATCTCCAGATATATTTTTGGTTTGAAAAAGCTTTTAATTGGCCAAATCATTTCACTGTTATGTACACCGATGTTTCCGAATTGCACGTTAAATCGTTCAGCGATATTATGCTATTTTTTTAATAGCAAAAAGCGTGGCAGGAGATATTGGGCGTACGACCTGTAGGAGGGTTGATCATTCACGGTAAAAACGAGTTTCTTTTTACCAGATTTCGATGCGTCAGAAACGGATTTTGTTTTGATGGGAAAAAATGTAATACACATCGTCCCTGATTCAGTGATCAATTATAGCTGACGTGTCTGTCAGACGTGTCTACAGCCCAGCAAACAAGAGTCATCGACCCAATGCTGGGTCAATGTTGGGCCAGCGTCGTAGACGATGGGCCAACACTGAAGCAGCATTGGGTCTATGACTCGTGTTTGCTGGGCTTAAGCTCTGTTCATGGCGAATATTTAACGAATGCCGTGACAAGAGATAGACGCTACTCTAGTTCTTTGCGGTTGGGGCCTTGGTGTAGTGGTTAGCACTACCACCTGGCACGCCAAATGACAGTGTCAGAAGGTTCCCCTGGCACAGTTAAGTCTGTATACTCATTCATTCATTCATTCATTCATTCATTCATTCATTCATTCATTCATTCATTCATTCATTCATTCATTCATTCAATAATTCATTCAATTATTTGTTCGTTTGTTCGTTCGTTCGCTCGTTCGTTCGTTCGTTCTTTCGTTCATTAATAAATTCATTCATTAGCTGATTAGAGCTCTTTTCAATACAAAACTAAGGGCAAATCCAATGGTTTTCAAATGGTTTAACCTTGCAATATGCCCTACTGCAAAATGGCTAGGGCCTGTCATTTAATAGGGGTTAACGTTTGTAATATCGAGATGCTGCCTTTGCATCTCGCTCTCAGGGATTACGCTAACGACTGTCCCGTCGCGATATTGCCTTAGCTGCGCACAGATTGATGTCAAAACTCATCCATCTAAACATGCTAAATGCGGCGTCCCTCTAGATATGATCTAAATGCTGAGTCCAGATAGGGAAACTCAGAGGGATGGATGTTGGGCTAGCGTCGCAGACGTTGATCCAAAGTTAAAACAATGTTGATCTAATGTTGATCTGTTGCTGGTCCAGCGCCGCAGTTGTGTTTGCTGGCAGACTGGCAGCTAAGACAAGCGAGGTAATGATTAACTGTCAGATATGAGCAATTGCCAGTGACGTGTTTATACGCTAGAAGAGACAAGCGGGAGCTAAAGACTCCACAAAGGGGGGTGAGTAAACGTGTCAACTCAACCGAAGATTCAACAAGCGTGGATGAGTAAATGTGTCAACTCAACTGAAGATTCAACAAGCGTGAATGAGTAAATGTGTCAACTCAACTGAAGATTCAACAAGCGTGAATGAGTAAATGTGTCAAATCAACTGAAGATTCAACAAGCGTGGATAAGTAAATGTGTCAACTGAACTGAGGATTTCACAAACGTGGATGAGTAAATGTGTCAACTCAACTGAGGATTTCACAAACGTGGATGAGTAAATGTGTCAGCTCAACTAAGGATTTAACAAACGTGGATGAGTAAATGTGTCAACTCAACTGAGGATTTCACAAACGTGGATGAGTAAATGTGTCAACTAAACTGAAGATTGAACAAACTCAGCAAATACGACACAGGGACTCAATGGGCCCATCCTCTACGACGCTGGGCCAATATTAAGCCATCATTGGGTCAACGTCTCGTGCGAACGTCTAAGATCTTAGTCCAGACCTCTATCAAGCTTCGGCCAATATGTCTCTAATCGCGTGTGTTTTATGCATATCTATTTTAAATATTGCACTTGGGGAATTAATATAGTCTGGTAATTTTGATTCATTGCAATTGCGACTTGATTAGATCAAACCAGGAAATGCATATACTGTGGTAAAAGCATGAACCGGAATTGGGTGTGTATGCCACCAAATGGACACAAAGTGTCCCGCGATGGCATAGGAAAAGCGGAGGGCATTCGACGTAAATCCTCAACCTATCATTCACTCCGTCATCAAGCCTTTTGGCATCATAATGAAGATGAAACCAAGAAGAAAAGATCTAGCTTAGAGTCAGACGAGAGCGAACTATATTAAATTACCCGACAAAAACTGGCTGGATAAAAACCCGGCAAATCTTCTCCCATTACTCATATGATCCAATACTTAGCTTCTAACGCACAGTGAACAATACGTTTCAGTAGCTTAGCTACTGCCACCAGTAACGATGAGCAGACACAAAAAATACACATAAATTCCAACTTATTATGAAAAACATTTCGTGTAAAATGATACATACTTATATATATATCAGAAATGGCGACATGCATATGGAGAACATTAATGTAAGAGGATATTTTAATAATGGTAAAAAAATAGCAGTAGCAAGGCCTATACACAATTTTTGCCATGGTTCATCGTAAGTCAGAAAGAACCGTAATTATTTAAAAGTACCTTTTTTATGACTAAAAACAGTTGTTTAAATTGTGATAAATAGTATTTTTGATAAATACCATTTAAGTATTAATGTCATCATGCTTTATTTTCAAATATGTAATCAGACACAACGAACACGTCGCGTATAAAAGGTAAAGGTATGCTGTTTACAGGAGTTGACAATGCCATATCACGTCCCTGTTCTAATATATCCTTATCTGGGGCTCCTTATTTAAAACTATTTGTATATTATTTGTTTGTAGAATGTCATTTTTTAAACCGGCATTTCATATTTGGCCCAGCGCTAACTCAATGTCTAGCCAATGTCTCCTAGATCACTGCATTAATATTCACCTCATAGCTACTAAAAAAAAAGTGTCTGCCACTTAAAGTTGTGGATCGTGAGGTAATAAAGTGGAAAGAAATTAAAAAATATATACAATGAGCGTATATCCATAATATAGGTATTCAAATGAATGGTTTATACAAAAATATTTCAGCGTTGTAAGGGTTGAAACAAAGCCATCATTGCTGGCAGTAAAATGACACACAATTTGCTTGTATTTGTAAAAAGGGTAGTGATGGCAAAAATTTCAAAATGATTTTTTTAGTTGATATGATAGCAGCCGTGTCCTTTCAGTTTTTAGCTGAAATAATTTTAAAAATCTTGATTACGTTTTGTTTTAAGATATTAATTTTTTTTTAAATTAGTTATGTAATCTTTCAAATTAATTTTTAAATTTTGTCATAACATGTTGTAACAAAGCCGCGAGGATGTAGCTTCTCGCATGGCACGTCACATTTTGTCAGATTTAAATATGATACTTACCCATTTTTAAGCTTTTAACTTTCACAGTAAAAATCAGTACAGCCTCCATGACAGCCAGCTACATAGTAGCTGGCCACTGCGAGTCTGGAGTGGGCGCCATACGACGTGCTGCGGCAGTGGGACGTACAACCAATGTTCAACAAGGAAGTCATGGGCAAGGGCAATCAATTTACTTTTGGGTGTCGCGGCAGGCAGGTTCAAGCTATAATGTTGACATACTGCTATGAACGTGTGATCCACTGCACAATTAAATAGCCAATTGACCTGTGAGACACGGGTTTAACTAGTGCTATAATATATCCAAGTATAACACCAAACTAAAGTTCAGTGATGCTCAATGATGAATAATACCATCTTTAATTCAAAGCGAGTGATCTTGAATGATTAACAGATAGAGATAAAATATGGTTCAAATACAAAATACTGCGGGAAGCAGATTAGTAGATACAGCTCCCAAATCAACAGATCAACAGATTGATGCTGAATTTTCAAAACACATTTTAGAAATCAACCCTAGATATGGATTAGTATTTCCTACACGATTTCGTGTCAATTTCACCTTGTATGGGATACTAATCAATACATCATGCTTAATATTAAGAGACACATCTCATTGTCATGTCAATTAATTTCTGTTACATTCTGAAAACATGATAACTCAGTTCTAATTCATATTTATTATTTACAATATCATTATCACAAACCATTATCGAGTTGGTGATTTTATGCCACATGACACAATGACCTGACCTGACTGGTCAAGGTCTTTCATCATTCTCATAATGAGCCTGGATGACTTTATATTGACCTTGTGTCCCTTCACATCCCTGGTGACCACGGTGATGGGACAGAATCCCTGATTTATCAGAGTCTGAATGAGATAACATCTGTCTGAGAGTCTCAATTACAGATTCCTGTTGTCGAGCGTGCCGGAAAGAGAGCACACGTTGATGAATATAAATGAGATAACGGCATTCCCTCTGTATCCTATTTAACCTTGATTTAACCAATCAAGCAGTGAATTACCCTGTTGTCTTTTCCATCACCTGATGTTATTTCAGCTTTAAAAAATGAGAAATGCAGTAGGAATATAAATTTATAATGGCCGTATGCCCATAAGATATGTATTCAAATGAAGCAGAAAGAGCTAAGTAAGACATTTGTGATAATTTCAAATTGAAAATAACCCTTTGTTCTCTTGGTTTATATAAAACAAATTCAGCACTTGAAGGGTTAAATGGCATAATCCAAATGATACTATGTATTTTTATTAAATGGTTTAAATGGTATGCGGTTAATCCTTTAAATTCACTCATAAAAACAAGACTGGACAAGCTTTTTAGTTTATGAAAGGAGTTGAAAAATTGTGCTCGATTGTATTAGCTTCCAATCATCGATAGAGAGTGGTACATTTGAGGAAAAATGGATCTGATGGTACAAATGAATCAAATGCGCGTTGGAATAATGTGCACGTTTTTTTGTCTCTGCGTGTATTAAACCTTTTGTCGTCACGATACAGCACTCGTCTGTATACCATTGCCTTTTACCCACGACGGGACTCTGAATGCCTCTTTCGTCACGCGGGCGGCAATCAGATTTTTAATTGGGTGATTTCCATAGATCGTGCTTAAGGAGACAATTGTCATATAAATAACTTGTATAGGGCCTACACTATTGGACGGCCAGGCAGGCTGGGTTTGCCCCAGTCCAAGATGTAAAGCGCTGGCACAATAATAGAACAAGGCTGCATCACAGTGGCTGATGGCTGGCAACTGCCTGGCTTCACGTTTGGCAATGTTGGCCAATAATTGAGCCATTGCAATGTATCTGCCGAGGTTGATACCTTCTGGAAAGAGAAGATAACAGTAACATAAACTCTTACAGCGCGGGGATTGACTTGAGACGTCAGATTCTAAAGATTCTGTATGTATGTAAGAGTAAAAATATTTATAAAGGCAGTAGATCCATAATATAGATATTGAAATAAATCAGAAAGAGCTGACTTTTATCATGATTTCAAATTAAAAGAACCCATTAGTTTCCATGGTTTATATTTTAAAAAATAAGCGCTGTTAGGGTCATGGCATCTCTGTGGCCATGAGGTAGCGTGCTTGGCCACAGAAACACGATGTTTTCGGTTTGTGGCTGATGGCTATATCGTCATTACGTTTTTGCCTCGCCATATGTACTACTCTGTAGAGTCGACCCAGCAAACACGATACGCTAAACCAATGTTGTTCTAATGCTTGGGCCAACATCTGCGACGCTGTATCAGCATAGAAAACGTAAGTGGGTGAATGGCTCGTGCTTTCGTGCTTGATGTAGGGACATCAGCAGCCAAAAGCATCCCAGCAAACAAGAGACATAATTTTGGCCCTGGACCAACATCAAACCAGCATTGGGTGAACGGCTCGTGTTGTATGCTGGGACGTCGGCAACCAGTGGCAGTCGTGCGACGCCGTCTCTGCTTTCATCCACTGTCTTCACAAGATGGATTGTACACGGTCGGCAATCACGCAATATTGGCCCAGTTTTGGCATAATGCATATGGTCGCAGCAAACCTAAATGCTCGGCCAAGACTATAACTATGCATTGGGCCGAAATTGTAAGCAATATTTCATCCAGTTCTCGTCTGGGCTGTTTTGTAATCACCACCTAACCTGAACATTGGCCTGTAACTGTGAATTCAGAATCACGACCTAGCCTGAACACCGGTCTGTAACTGTGAATTCAGAATCACCATCCAGTCTGAACACTGGCCTGTAACTGTGAATTCAGAATCACCACCCAGTCTGAACACTGGCCTGTAACTGTGAATTCAGAATCACCACCCAGTCTGAACACTGGCCTGTAACTGTGAATTCAGAATCACCACCCAGTCTGAACACTGGTCTGTAACTGTGAATTCAGAATCACCACCCAGTCTGAACACTGGCCTGTAACTGTGAATTCAGAATCACCACCCAGTCTGAACACTGGCCTGTAACTGTGAATTCAGAATCACCACCCAGTCTGAACACTGGTCTGTAACTGTGAATTCAGAATCACCACCCAGTCTGAACACTGGCCTGTAACTGTGAATTCAGAATCACCACCCAGTCTGAACACTGGCCTGTAACTGTGAATTCAGAATCACCACCCAGTCTGAACACTGGTCTGTAACTGTGAATACAGAATCACCACCAGCCTGAACACTGGCCTGTAACTGTGAATTCAGAATCATCACCAAACCTGAATACTTATCTGTAACTATGAATTCAGAATCATCACCAGCCTGAATAGTGGCCTGTAACTGTGAATTCGGAATTACCACCAGTCTGAACACTGTTTGTAACTGTGAATTCAGAATCATCACCAAGCCTGAACACTGGCCTGTAATTGTGAATTCAGAATCATCACCAAACCATAATACTTATCTGTAACTATGAATTCAGAATCATCACCAGCCTGAACAGTGGCATGTAACTGTGAATTCAGAATTACCACCAGTCTGAACACTGTTTGTAACTGTGAATTCAGAATCATCACCAAGCCTGAGCACTGGCCTGTAACCATGGTAACTGTGAATTCAGAATCACCACCAGCCCGAACACTGACCTGTAACTGTGAATTCAGAATCATCACCAAACCTGAATTCTTATCTGTAACTATGAATTCAGAATCATCACCAGCCTGAACAGTGGCCTGTAACTGTGAATTCAGAATTACCACCAGTCTGAACACTGTTTGTAACTGTGAATTCAGAATCATCACCAAGCCTGAACACTGGCCTGTAACTGTGAATTCAGAATCACCACCAGTCTGAACACTGGCCTGTAACTGTGAATTCAGAATCACAACCTAGCCTGAACACTGACCTGTAACATTAAATACAGTATCACCACTTGCCTGAACACCGGCCCGTAACAGTGAATTCAGAATCACACCAAGACTGAACACTGGTCTGTAACTGTGAATTCAGAATCACCACCCAGTCTGAACACTGACTTGTAACTGTGAATTCAGGTCATTATCCAAGCAAATCAGCACCTAGTAGGAACACTGGACTGTAACAGAATTCAGGTCAGTGTTCAGGCTAATCACCACCTGAATACTGGCCTGTAGCTGTCAATTCATGTCAGTGTTCAGGTTAATCACCACCTGACATGAACTGTTTCACTGGGCTGTAGCCGTGAATTCAGGTCATCTGACATGAACACTGGCCTGTAACTGGATTCAGGTCAGTGCCCTGGCTAATCACCACCATACTCTGCAACGATGAAAAACAAAACATGCCCATTTCATTTTTGGCTCTAAGGTGCTTCAACTTCCAAGACGATGAGAAAAGACAAAGTAACAAGCCGTTCTAATTACGGGTCAAAACTGACATAAACACGTCTGAAAGTCAACGTCAAAGAATAGTTTTTTTTCAGTATCCTGTAATCATAGTAAACAGGGGATATCAGCCCAGTGTTATTTCAATGCTAGGCCAGCGTCGTAGACGTTACCACATCATTAACATTGAATCAGTGCCTCCTGTTTGTTGAGATGCCCAGCACAGACATTGCAGCCATTGCAGTTTTGAATCAATGTTGGGCTATCATCTACGAAACTGGCCCAACATGGAAACCACATCGCGTCAATGCACATGGTTGTTGGAATACACAGTCTACGACGCTGCCGCAACATTAATCAAACATTGGGTGGATGCCACATGTTTGTTGGGATAGCTGTCTTCTGCCATCGAGTGTTGCTGGCTGGGCTGCCATGTGGCTGTCTCCACCTTGAAGATTAACCGTGGGCAGCCCGGCTATAAACCTCCAATCAAACCTATGTTTAGTGACGAGAGCTCTCATTTACCAGACATCTATCGTGGTCACCGTTGTTCTCTTTTACGAAAACATTATATTAGCAGTTTGCTCTTGTCTGCGCCGCAACGATAAACTCACGATGCCTTACTACGCTGGAATATTCGTAGATAAACTACGGAGACCAAAGGTTTTTTTTAAAATTTGAAATCGTCATAAATGCCTTACTTTCCGCTTCATTTGAGGATCTATGTTATGGGTCTACGGCCATTTTATTTTCTAAATCCTTTCTGTGCGTGGATTGATTTTAGGCGTCAGAATCTGACGTCTAGAGACCTCAGATTCTGACGGCTAAAGTTGGTTCCCGCGCTGAAAGGGTTCAAAAACGTTTTTTTCGAGCTTTTTTGTGCCAGACTATTTTATACGCTGGTGTGCCTGGCGCGATTTTCCAGTGTCGCTGTTCTTATTGAGCATTCTGTTCCTTTCGAGGAAACGCGTGGCGTTCATCCAATGTTTTTTATTTTGGCAGCCTTACATCAACTTAGCATCTTCTGCTTGCTAGGAATCTGCAAATGACAAGATTGTATACCAGCATATTTGCAACAAAACGTCTCCACAAAAATCGCTCCACGGACGCCAGTGCTTTTTATCGATCAGATATACAGTTAAAAGGAACTAGAATTCATTGACGGCTAGAACAACCCGGGGGGGGGGGGGCGCTCATAACACGTCCCAGTTTCATTAAAGAATCGTGTTTTCAGGATTGCTGTTCTCATTACGCAATGCATTTAGCATCCATTTTGACAAATCTGAACAATAATTCCGTGGCAATATGTTTGATGACTTCCAAAACACACACACAATGCTTTTACATACGGAGTATCATTAAACACTGTTGAATACATCGCTGCCGGCAAAATCGCTGCTGGTTTATAACGTAATTTTAACGATACTTTATGCTGTCACGTCATCTCTTCCATCGAATAGTAGAAAAAGTGGGCTAAACTGAAGTCTAGTTCTCCACACCAACTCATGCAATGGCGGTATTTCACGTTATGTGGTGGTAAATTGCAGATTAATATAGGTGATTCTATTGTATAGTGGAGACGTGTCAAGAAATGCATGATCAAACAAAATTGGGTGGACACTTTGTGAGAAAAATTGTACCAGATAGATTTTTAGTTTGCTGAAACCGGGATACAGTATAAACATATCATTATACCTCTTCCAAGTGCCTCTAAATTGAAAATAGGCCTACGTTATGTAGGATGGTGAGGTAAACATTGTACATTTACATGTTCATAACAATTAACCATTTAACAGTTTAATTTTAAACTTATATACAATTCATTGCAAAATTCACCATCTGATGGTGGATTTTGTGAAGTACAAAATCAAGTTGTCTCACTTTTGTGTTTATTGCTGCGATAGCTGTCTTCTGCCATCGAGTCTTGCTGGCTGTCTCCACCCTGAAGATTACTTAACCTTTAAAGCGCTGACATATTTTTGTATAAACTATGGAGACCAAAAGGTTTTTTCAATTTGAAATTCTCATACATGTTTGAGTTAGCTCTTTCCGCTTCATGTGAATACCTATGTTATTATTATATTATGGGTCTACGGCCGTTATAAATATTTTAATTCTTTCAGTGCGGGGATCGACTTTACACGTCAGAATCTGACGTCTACAGACGGCAGACTCTGACGTGTAAAGTCGATCCCCGCGCTGGAAGGGTTAATCTACGTGTATACATAGTACACACTACAGTTTTATTAGCTCAATGCTAATCAATACATTATTTCGTTTATTTATTAATTATGGACATAGAGGCAACAACATTGAAATCAACCTGCATGATTGAGTAAGTGAATATTGATTAACGTCGCTTTCGGGCACATCATCACAATATCACGACAAAATAAAGCTTGAAAATCAACCAGATTTATCCAATACATCAAAAATATACAAGGATGTTCTTAGATCCTGAGTGAAGATGCTGTTCAATCTTCCTCCTATCTCCTTTTCCATTATCAAGTCCTCCAAGAGGGATCACTTCACAGAGCTCCTTAATCTATTAAATGGACGTGTTTTCCTCCTTCAAAGACAAAAGAATTAACTTCCTATTCCTTCGGGAACGGTTCTATCGCTTTTCATCGCTAGCACCCTTTAACTACTGAATAGTGTCTCAACAGTTGAATGTCAATTACAGCTGTTTCGAACAGTATTATTAAAGCAGCTGACGACATATAGGAGACATGTGATTGGTCAATCAAATGCCTGGAATAGACGTTTTGAGAGTGGCATAGCCTATGTGTCTATGAAATGTAAAATATTTTTTTTTTGTCGTTTATTAGTACCGCATTGTTTAAACACGGTCTTAGACTCATGTACGATGTGCGAAACCACAGCAATACACTTCTGTACTTGGTAACTGCTAGCCACATTGACCTATGCGGTTTCAATCTAGTTTCAAACTAACTAAAATGTAACTACAATAATTGTATTGATAAAACAGATTGTGGTAAATGCTCAGTGAATGTGGGAGAAATCTACTTTGATAAATATAAATATGTTTTCTTCATTTGAAGATAGATATTGCGTTAGTTGTTACAACGGTTTTATCAATGAAAAATACAAGATGACTATTCAGACGAGCAATCGTTAAAAGATACCTTTTAACCCTTAGGACGCTGAAATATTTGTGGATAAACCATGGAGACCAAAGTTTTTTTTTTAATTTGAAATCATCATAAATGCCCGCTTCATTTGAATACCTTTGCTATGGGTCCACAGTCATTATATATTTTGTAATTCTTTTAGTCAGAATTTGACGTCTATAGACGTAAGATTATGATGTCTAAAGACGATCCCCGCGCTGAAAGGGTTAATAATTATCCACAAAATGATCCACGTGGAGCATCTGTGATCTAGGTAGGCAGATTATTTTTTTCCAAACCAAGATATATTATCTGTAAATTGCGGTATATTTCAGGCAGCATGTTTGACAATCTATTGCTTGTTTGTATTAGTACAGAAACATCTAAATCAGCAATCTTTTCTACTGATTATTCCAGCATTTTTTTCAGTATAAAAATGTGGCAGGTCCATTGGGGCAAGGCTTTGTTGATCTATTTTGATATTTTATCACACCTTAATATTGAATAGAGGAACAAATTAATCCCCTCAGCTTGCCAGCTGCGCCAGAATGACATGTTGTGGCTTATATGACTAAATATAGCACATCTACACATACCACCCACGTATGTATGCGGCTTTAGTTCTGCCCAAATTCGTTTCTATTTTAATTTCTTTTTCAGGATTTTTACCTGTTTGCTATGATTGGTTTTCTTGGTGACGAGGTTTAATTTTCGCGGCATCCATTCATCCATCCATCCATCCATCCATCCATCCATCCATCCATCCATCCATCCATCCATCCATCCATCCATCTATCTATCCATCCATCCATCCATCCATCCATTCATCCATCCATCCATCCATCCATCCATCCATCCATCCATCCATCCATTCATCCATCCATCCATCCATTCATCCATTGGGGACCTAGTATAAGCCGGCTCCACGTGATAGACACATACTATGGTGATTCAGATTAACCCATGTCCTGCTGAATTACATTTCTATTTTTCGTTATTTGAAGCCGGAATTGCTAACGCAATATCCAGCTTCAAATAACCGTCTAAAGTCGATCCCTACATGAATTAAATACGTGTAATGGCCGTAGACACATAACATAGGTATTCAAATGAAGCAGAAAGAGCTAGCTAAGACATTTATGATGATTTCAAATTGACAAAAACCTTTGGTTTATACAGATATTTCAGCGTTGTAAGGGTTAAGGCATCATGTAGGTCAGTAACTACATGTGATGAGACTTGTGCCGACTGAATCCATTCTGATCTCATGGATGCGTGATGGACCACCGACCACAAATCATCCCTGGAATCATCAGCACTGAGCCAAATACCGCGTACGTGGAGCCTGTATGATGTGGAGAATTGTCTATCATGTCGCCCATTTAGCAGCTGAAAAAGAGGCAATATAGTGGAAACGTGTAAATTATTATTTTTGTGTTTACAAATTTAAGTACAATTTTCATTCACCTAAGCATGTAAATAAACAGGAATTGCACGTAAAAGTAAATACAATATTGACAGGAAAAGCATAATGTCGCCGGATGCGAAGTCTTTCTCTACGGCTGTAAAAATATCGCATACAAATAAAAAAAAGTTTATTATGGTTGGCAATTTGTTAACTAATTTGGCGGTTTTATCAAGATATCTGACATTGCCAAAATTATAAATTTATGTCAATTTTATTTTTTGTAGAGATAAGACATAGATGCGTTTATCTATAACACCTCTCCAAAACAGTAAACGCTGAACTACATCCACAATAACTCCTCCCTTGAAATAAGCTATACAAAGGAAATGTATTTACACGTTTTCTTGAATTATATATTTACACTATCTATAAGACATCTTTCTCCAACTGATTAAAATTTTTGAAAATATCACTAGATTTTAACCCTTACAGTGCTGAATAAATATAATAAATACAATTTAAATTACTCTTTTCCATTTAATTTAGGACCAAACACTTGCAAATCTACATTAGATTCCTAAAGACCCATTTAATTCCGAATATCAGTAATTTGATCGACTGATGAAACAGATTAATAATGACTATAGTCGCGCTTAGCGGTTTTAGGGTTGAAACTAGTAAGCACCCCTTTAACTCTATATAGGCCTATGTCCTATCACACCTACCTCGTCTGATAGTCCTTCATCTGCGGGTGTGAATTATGTACTGCCGACAAAATGACCTGATTCCATAAAATATATGAGAAGAAAACTCAGAATGCCTTTATTTGTATGGATTATTCTCACTCTTTTTGGTGATTTTAACTTTGTGACTTATAGTAATGTCATTCGTAACCTGATTGTGTAAGAAAATACAGACATTTTTCATGCGATATTGAAATATATGTTGGCCGAAAAGCTCACACCTTTATTATTGGACGAGTACTATATTTTTCCATATCACACAAATCCCATGAACATATCAAATGAACAACGTTTGCATATATATGAAATAAAATATGCTGACTTTATAAAAGCATAACTCTAACGAATGTTCTGAACGTCTTTTATATGATATATTTTCAACACTTTCAGTGCGGGGACCGACTATAGACGTTAGACTCTGACGTCCATAGATGTCTGATTCTGACGTCTAAAGTCGATCCCCGTGCTGAAATATTAAACTGAAAGATTCGCGCTAAAAAAATTAAAAAAAATCATGATGACCATAGATCATTAACATTGGTATTCCTATGAAGCGGAATGAGCTAACTGAGACATTTATGATGATTTCAAATCGAAAAAACCCTTCAGTCTCCATGGTTCATACAAAAATATTTCAGCGTTTTTTTCCAATTATAGACATATTCCATATAATATATGTGGTGCATATAGCCTATATTCGACGAAGGATTTCATGAATTCTTCTTATTACACATATTCCGATAACAATACATGCATTGCTGTGCCTCACTGGGACCACACGTCATTTATATTCAGCACTCATAAATAAATAAGAAATAGCCTCAATGTATACGCAGTGTCTTGTAAATCACATATTACCCGGTGACATCTGAAGCTTTTAGCGAGAAAAGCAAAAATGAATATCCTGTGGAAGTAAAGGGTAACTTACTAACATTAGTTTGTCTAAAGAAAGGCGACTATAGATAGATGTTTATATTTAGATTTCTGAGTACATTGTATTTTTGTTTTGAACGCAACAGCAAAAGGGGTGTCCAGACGGTCTATTTGTTCAGTGCAATAATTCTAACACTGGGCGGTCTGCATGGAAGCGGCTATTCAAAAGCCTATTACAGGTCTCCCTCGCATTAGTTATATTAAACTTGATGTTGATGTAATATGTACTGCATATATAATTGCATTCGAATTTTCAGATTATGGTTTTTGTGTGTTTATATTTTTTCATCAAATTTAAACCCAGAAAACATGAGACAGTGGCCAAACGTCTTATGTTTGCTGGGAACTGAACAGTCTATGCCATTAATTCACCATAAAATTCACCAGTGATATCGAAATAAATATAGCGTCAATCTGTAAAAATCTTGCTCATATGAAGTTACACAAAGTTCCATACTGAGACCACTGATTTTATTCTGTATAAAAATATCTATGGTTTTAACATAGAA
Source organism: Flabesymbios commensalis (assembly GCA_964017125.1). NCBI lineage: Eukaryota > Metazoa > Annelida > Polychaeta > Terebellida > Flabelligeridae > Flabesymbios > Flabesymbios commensalis. Next base: position 18,770,748 of record OZ024907.1, on the reverse strand, counting down.
CAATATATAATGGCGACAATACTGAAATGTACAGATCTTTTTTACCTTCCATAATAATTAGTTATTGACTTCATTGGAGCATAATATGCACTGACATGGAAGAGTAATTCTATTCACTTATATTAAATTTCGGATATGTATCTCTTCAAAATGTAGTTTTATTTTGAAAGCTACCTCATATGTAAACGTTTATCGGACCACGAGAAGTAGTCTACCCCAGACAAAATAACGCAATCTGTCACATGACGGAATCAGGTAATCACCGCCAATCATTCCTTTGTAATTTAAATAGGTGTAGGATATCATACACGGGCCGTTTACCTTGAGCATTAAGTGTAGAATATCATACATGAGCCGTTTACTTTGAGCATTAGAGAAATAATTTTCATTTCTCACCAACAAATTGACTAATATAATTATAATTATCGAAACAATTTTTGAAATTACTGATATGCGTATAGTGAATGTATTCACCTTTGTTTGTTTGTTTGTTTGTTTGTTTGTTTGTTTGTTTGTTTGTTTGTTTGTCTGTCTGTCTGTCTGTCTGTCTGTCTGTCTGTCTGTCTGTCTGTCTGTCTGTCTGTCTGTCTGTCTGTCTGTCTGTCTGTCTGTCTGTCTGTCTGTCTGTCTGTCTGTCTGTCTGTCTGTCTGTCTGTCTGTCTGTCTGTCTGTCTGTCTGTCTGTCTGTCTGTCTGTCTGTCTGTCTGTCTGTCTGTCTGTCTGTCTGTCTGTCTGTCTGTCTGTTTGTTTGTTTGTTTGTTTGTTTGTTTGTTTGTTTGTTTGTTTGTTTGTTTGTTTGTTTGTTTGTTTGTTTGTTTGTTTGTTTGTTTGTTTGTTTGTTTGTTTGTTTGTTTGTTTGTTTGTTTGTTTGTTTGTTTGTTTGTTTGTTTGTTTGTTTGTTTGTTTGTTTGTTTGTTTGTTTGTTTGTTTGTTTGTTTGTTTGTTTGTTTGTTTGTTTGTTTGTTTGTTTGTTTGTTTGTTTGTTTGTTTGTTTGTTTGTTTGTTTGTTTGTTTGTTTGTTTGTTTGTTTGTTTGTTTGTTTGTTTGTTTGTTTGTTTGTTTGTTTGTTTGTTTGTTTGTTTGTTTGTTTGTTTGTTTGTTTGTTTGTTTGTTTGTTTGTCTGTTTGTTTGTTTGTTTGTTTTTATTTGAATAATTATTTGTTATTTGATTGATTATTTGAATCATTTATTAATTATTTACATCCGGCCTTTAAGATGAGAAATCGCAATATTTATCTCTTGGAATGCAAGCATAATTTAAACCTAGTCAGTTTTTCAGTGCAAGCCGCTCAGCAGAGATAACCATTTTTCAGACGAAATGACGACGACATGAGGATTTACGAGTTTCTAGACGCAATGTTTTCTGTGATCACCAAGAATAAAGACGTTTTATTTGCCGCTAACCCTCGTCTTCCTAGGCCATTATATTATGTTCATTTTGATGACGCATAAATCTGCATATAGACTTCCTGTCATTCTGGTAAATGCCCAATAAATAATCTTGGGAGGTGTTTATCTTTCACAAAATTAAAATAATTATTCATCGTCATTCGAAATCTGGAAATTGCGTCCAGCTACAAATGGATGAAAAGTACCGTCTTAGAGCTCAAGACAAGTGTTAGACTTTATGGTGCGTGGGTTCTTCACCGTCATCACCATCTCATAGAGTGACACCCACACATACCCACTGGGCACGCGACGTTGTTTCGACTTTGTTGATTCAACGTCGCAGCAACGTCACAGAGTTGGACTTTTTTGTGTGTGGGCTCAGTCTGCACCAACATCACGATCACACAGTGACAGCCAGATAGTCTTTCTCAGAATGTTGTCCCCATTGTGGCTATAAAACCCTTCACGTGTGAAATCGCCAGTTGTCACAGGTTCAGTAATGAGCGACAGTCTTTTACAACAATCATCAGGTCTAATGTTGGCTCAACGCTGGGCCACCGTCTGCCCAACTTTGAACCGACATAAGGTCAGTGTCTCCGGGGAAGAGATCTCCAGGTATCACTGGTTCAGTAATGAGCGTGATAATTATTTTCCAAGAAACACGGGGGACATTGTGTTGGCCATGTCGTGGTTTAGCCCTTATAGCGCTGAAATACGTTTATGCAAATCATGCAGTCCAAAGGGTTTTTTCAATTTGAAATCATCATAAATGTCTTAAATGTCTCTTTCTGATTCATTTGAATAGCTATGTTATGGGCCTACGGTCATTATAAATATGTTTTGCTCCTACAGTGCGGGGGTCGACTTTAGACGTCAGAATCTGACGTCTACAGACGTCATATTCCGACGACTAAGGTCGATCCCCGGGTTGTAAGGGTTAACCCTTTAAGCGCTGAGCACGACTACAGACATTTTAGTCTGTTTTATTAGCAGTGTCATTTATTGGGAATGAAATGAGTGATAAATCACAAAGATTTGCAAATGTTTGGTCTCAAATGAAACAAATGTAAATCATTTTCACACAAGTTGTGGGTCGCGGTAGCGAGATACACCTGGGCCAACGTCTCGTGTTTGGTAATATGGTGCGTGGTGTCCTGGGGTAACTCTCCACAAACGACACACTTCCCCCAGGAATATAAAATATGGATTACAGAACACCTGTCAGCTTATCAGTTTTTTGTGGAGAAAGCTTTCTGTGGAGTAAACGTATTGGTCACTGGTGGTTTGAGGCCGTGAAAAAGTTTAGCTGTGATGTCATGTTTGCCATAAGTTTGGGAAGCCTCCGTGACTCGGTGGTACAATGCTCTTCCTCAGATCGCCAGGACACGAATGTCGCACCCTGTTTCTGAAGGGTATTGTTATCTGGTTATGATCTCATAGTCATCAGTTTAACCTGTATGTGCAGAGAAGTTGACATAGAAATACATTCACTAGTTTATTATTTTATTCATTAATTCATTAATTCTTTAATTCATTAATTCATTCATTCATTCATTCATTTATTTATTCATTCAGTTATTCATCAATTCATTCATTCGTCCGTTCATTCAGTCATTCATTTATTCATTTATCAATTCATTCCTTCATCCATTCATTCATCCATCCATCCATCCATCCATCCATCCATCCATCCATCCATCCATCCATCCATCCATCCATCCATCCATTCATCCATCCATCCATCCATCCATTCATTCATTCATTCATTCATTCATTCATTCATTCATTCATTCATTCATTCATTCATTCATTTATTCATTCATTCATTCATTTATTCATTCATTCATTCATTCATTCATTCATTCATTCATTCATTCATTCATTCATTCATTCATTCATTCATTCATTCATTCATTCATTTATTTATTCATTCATTCATTCTTTCATTCATTCATTCATTCATTCATTCATTCATTCATTCATTCATTCATTTATTCAATAATTCATTATTTAATTCATTCATTCATTCATTCATTCATTCATTCATTCATTCATTCATTCATTCATTCATTCATTCATTCATTCATTCATTCAAGAATTCATTTATTCATTTAGTCGGTCATTCATTCAGTCGGTCATTCAGTAGGTCATTCATTCAGTCATTCAGTCTTTAAAGCTATATCTCTCTACCGCGATCCTCAAATTTAACCCTTAAAGCGCTGATATTTTATATAAACCAAGAGACCGAAGGGTTTTTTTCTATTTGAAATCATCATGTATGCCTGAGCTAATTTGAATACCTGTGGGTCTACGGTCTACGGTTTACTTTTTCAGTGCGTTGATCAAAAAGCTAACCATTTAACTACCACGCAATTCCCACCTTACACTAGAACTTCAAGGGTTAAAATATATTCTGTGCATGCGACTCTAGAAGGTGATGGGTTTAACCATTTAAGTGCTAATCACGTCTATAACCGTTTTTAGTATTTCTGTTTGTGCGTCAAAACCAAAAAATATGTAGGAGAAATGTGCAATAAATTTGCAAAATTGGCATATATTTTGATGCAAATTGTATAAATATAAGTAATTTTACCCACTTTAGATTGTGGGTCGCGGTAGCGAGACACAACATACAGTGGGTAATAATTACAATTGTATAATGTAGCGCTTTGACCCTTACAGCGCGGGGATCGACTTTAGTCGTCAGAATCTGACGTCTGTAGACGTCAGATTCGGACGACTAAAGTCGATCCTCGCTCTATATGAGTAAAATTATCGCTAACGGTCGTAGACCCATAACATAGGTATTCAAATAAATCAGGAAGAGCTAACTAAGACATTTATAATAATTTCAAATTGAAAAAAACCTTTAGTCTCCATGGCTTACACAGCAATAATTCAGCGCTTTAAGGGTTAGGGGTTACACTCAAAGTCATCATACATCATTGTGATCTGTCTCGTCTCTCACGCCTGAGAATGGTACAACAAAAACAAACACAAGATCGATCTGTCTGACATGAAAAGAATCAGTGTAACTGCCCAGCCACAATGTTCAATATTCATTAACCCTTTCGGCGCGGAGACCGACTTTAGACGTCAGAATACGGCGTCTATGGACGTCAGATTTTGACGTCTAAAGTCGATCTCCGCACTGAAAGAGTAAAGTATTTATAATGACCGTAGACTAATAACGTAGGTATTCAATTGAAGCGGAAAGAGGTAACTAAGACATTTATGATGATTTCAAATTTAAAATAGCCCTTTGATCTTGATATATATCTGGTCTTGGCTTATACAAAAATATTTCAACGCTTTAAAGGTTAACCCTTGCGTTGCTGGGATAAACGTTTTCAAGTCTGCTTTCGTCCAAATGAAATACACCTAAAATTGATAGAACAGTTTGTGGTAGAGTCAGCTTAAAATTAAATGAAAAATAGAAAGAAAAAAATCAGCAAGACAAGGGTTAAATGGAATTTATGTCATAATATATAGCCCCTTGATGTGACGTGATAATCTGTAAAACTATAGAGATTCAAGCTTATTCAGATTATAATTGTCTAACATCCAGGTTATTCTTATCATTTTTATTGACCTTAAGATGGGTATTTCATAAAACAGGGTCATTTTCATAAATTAATACCTATTCCACAAGTTATTTGTTATTGCTATTTAATATTAATATCATAAGACTGGCATACATTGCTTCTATAGGCGTTTGTTTGACCAGCAGGTGACCGCAGGTGACCGCTGCTGATCATTTAATACGAATCACAGACGTATCTGAACATTCGACAGGGCCCTATATATATAGTGATAATGTCTAAGAATACGGCCACGGAGAAATACCATGTGAATAGAAATAATACAAAAACAAACAGCCGCTGTAACGCTAATCGGATTTCCACATGACAGCACAACACGGGCTGGAATGTCATTATTTTTCTCGTCCAGAAAGATTGATCAAATTACAAGAAATGAAGGAACGGAAGGATTGCCGCATCCCGTCTATTGGTTTAGACGTCTTGCCGCACCCCGTCGATTGGTTAATACGTCTTGTCTCATCTCGTCGATTGGTTTAGACGTCTTGCCGCACTCCGTCGATTGGTTTAGACGTCTTGTTTCATCCCGTCGATTGGTGTAGGCGTCAATTTTGTCCGCTTTATGGGTGTTGCTGCCGATGTGTCCGCCTTATGGGTGTTGCTGCCGATGTGGAGCAATCGATTTAGAAGCGATGAATCCTTTAAGCTCCTCGTCATATTTATTCACAACTTGAATAAATAAAACTCATTGCCTTCACGGCGAATAAAGATGATGTCCCTTTAATAGCTGAGTGATAGGAGGGCACAGCAAAATGACATTATTATATGACTCTAATGATGTCTCTTTAATAGCTGAGTGATAGGAGGGCAGAGCAAAATGACATTATTATATGACTCTAATGATGTCCCTTTAATAGCTGAGTGATAGGAGGGCACAGCAAAATGACATTATTATATGACTCTAATGATGTCCCTTTAATAGCTGAGTGATAGGAGGGCACAGCAAAATGACATTATTATATGACTCTAATGATGTCCCTTTAATAGCTGAGTGATAGGAGGGCAGAGCAAAATGACATTATTATATGACTCTAATGATGTCTCTTTAATAGCTGAGTGATAGGAGGGCAGAGCAAAATGACATTATTATATGACTCTAATGATGTCCCTTCAATCATGTTAATAGCTGAGTGATAGGAGGGCAGAGCAAAATGACATTATTATATGACTCTAATGATGTCCCTTTAATAGCTGAGTGATAGGAGGGCAGAGCAAAATGACATTATTATATGACTCTAATGATGTCCCTTTAATAGCTGAGTGATAGGAGGGCAGAGCAAAATGACATTATTATATGACTCTAATGATGTCACTTCAATAGATGAGTGATAGGAGGGCAGAGCAAAATGAAATAATGTTATAACTATAATGATTTCCCTTTTATATCAATTCGCGAGTAAATCTCACAAAATATGACGAGGAAAGGCCCACTTTGATTTTATCCCAAATTTCTATCATTTCTATTAGAAAAGTTAGGATTGATCCTAACGTTTCTAATGGAGATGATAGAATGCTAAGATAAAATCAAAATTTGTATATTTAGTAATATGCGCTCAGGTATTCTGAAATATCAATTTCAAGCGGGTTTTATATTTATACCATTAACAGATTGAAAACTCATATTTCATATCTTTATATTAGGATCAGCCCTGGATACGACGTAGCCAGAGCTGCTCTGAGCAGATTTAAAAATGACTATTGTACAATAGTATACGGAAATCACAGTTGATTGGTAAATATAAGTGTAATCCGTCTTTCTCTATATCCCAGTCGGACAACCGTAAAAATATATAATTATCTCTTAACCCTAACAGCGCTGAAATATTTTGTACAAACCATGGAGACCAAACGGTTTATTCAATTTAAAATCATCATAAATGTCTTACTTAGAACTCTTTCTGATTCATTTGAATACCTATGTTATGGGTCTACGGCCATTATAAATATTTTTACTTTCACAGTGCGGGTATGGACTTTAGACGCCAGAATTTGACGTCTTCAGACGTCAGATTCCGACGTCTAAAGTCGATCCCCGCGCTGTAAGGGTTAACTGCTTTACTGCAGTATTTAGGGAACTCCGACAAAGGTCACGTGTCTACTGCGAGAGCGATTTCTACCGAGATCCGTTTGTTTTGCGATTTACTAAATGCAAACAGCCATTCCAGTAATCAGTGCCACTCCTCACAGCAGTCATTAACAATGCCTCTCTGACTGCTAAATCAAGTGGAATTAAGACGTATTCACAGTGTAATCTCACGGAAACTAATAGCCTTGATGGGATTTGAATATCTTAAGTTAATGAATAAAAAATACCCAGAGTGATTTCACACGTCTCATCGAGTAAACATGCACCACAGCTTGTTTAATAAGTAGATGCATCATGAAGCCTTTTATTACCAGATAACGGATATAAAGAGTAATATCAAACCCTTTTAATTATTGAACGATATCCATTTCTGTCCCTTCTCAATAAAAGTGGGCGTATTACATATCAGCATAATGAATTAATCGCATTTAGCAATTACAAACCCTTCATATTACACTTTGTCTGAGGCTCTATCATATCACAAAATGTTGAAAAAATTTACTGCAAGTTATTTACTGTAAACTTGTCATTAAATAAATAGTGTACTTAATAGTTTTAAGGACCAACTAGCCAGTAATGATCAACTAACTAGCTACTAAATAATCACATTTATTAAGTATTAGTGCTGCTGTAAAACAACTCTGCTCTAAAACAACAACAACAATAAATGGAACCAAACAATTGGCTTTAAAATACAGAGCTAAATCAGTAATTTCAGTGATGTAATATTATATGTAGGCGTGTTATTAACATGGTAAATTATCAATCACGTTGATTTCGCTGTGATTCCGTTGATTTCCCTGTGATTTCTTAATAATTTTGTTGTGATTTTGTTGTGATGACGAATTATCCTTGAAGCGCAAAGTTATATGCTTTATTTTTTTACGAATTTGAAGTTGTGTCTCGCTATTGCGATCCACAACTTCAAGTGGGTAAAAAATACTTAGATATATACATTTGAATCAAAACATATGCTAGCAAATCAAATGCTAATTTCTTTTTTAAATTGTATTGTCCTAGTGAAAAATGTGATTATCACTTCAAGGGTTAATCAACCCTTATCCTGCTGATGACGACTATTGTCTTTTTTAATATGTTTTATTAGTCAATCAAATCACTGTTATTGGGAATGAAATGTGTTTCTAAACATCATGATTTGCGAATATATGTGTGCTTAAATTAAACAAATATCACTGATTTTCACCGATTTGAAGTTGTGGGGTCGCGGTAGCGAGACACAACTTCAAGTGGGTGAAAATTTAAATAAATTAACTTAACAGGATAAGAATTAGGGCACGTTGGTTAACCCTTTAAACCCTTACGATGTATTCAAACATCTTTTTGCATCTCTGAAGAATGATTTAATTTCCTACACGAAGATGACAATGGTAAATTCATGCATGAAAAGGTTGATTAAATTATGTAGCTTGTGATGACCCAAGATTTGAGCCAATGCTGGTTTATGTTGGCCAACGTCGCAGACGTTGGGCCAACATTGAGCCAGCATTAGTTCAACATATCGTGTCGGTTGCCATAAAAGAACCGTCAGAACAACATCTTGCAGCAAGCAAAAGTGATAATAAATACACCAGTAAATCAGTCCTGGTAGAGATTTAGTTACTAGTATGTAGATGTTATATTGCCAATCATTTCGTTGTTGTAGCGATTTAGCGATTGCGACTAAAAATGTGGACTAAATAATGACCTTAATTATGTACCTGGTTCTGCACAACACCCACACACTGAACCAACCACAACAACTGGGACCATACACAGACCAAATACAGAACTAAATCAGTAATTCCAGAGATTTATTTCGGGTGGCAGGACACAAATGAAGTGATCATTTAGCTTTCTGATCAACTACTAAGGCATCAACGGCTTCCCCGAAATGTACACATTAGCCTAATGCCTGCTCAATGTTGGGCCAACGTCTGCGACGTTAGCCCAACATCGTTCCGGCACTAGTCAATGCAGCGTATTGTCTGACAATTGCCCATTTATTCAGTGACAGCTGAGTAATTAGCAATAAGCCGTGGGAGATTACATATAAATAGCTGTATAACACAGAGCCTGCTGCTTTAATTATGGCACAATTACAGGCGTCGCTCGTTACATTTAAATATTCTTTTCACTCCATGGTTCATGGCTGGTGATGTATTTAAAGCTGTCACGCAGTTGTTGATTTTTTTCGGAATTAATTAAAGGGGACACCAACTCTTCTTGTCTTCAGCGGCGTACATTAAATTATATATTTTCATCTGAGTTGTTGGTGGCACTCGCGACAGTGATTATTTTTAATCTTAGCGAGGGTCTCCCATCCATGTAATTTGGTGAAATAAACGTGTTTTGTCACAGTTTACTGTCCGTCTGTTAGTCTCAAGTAGCGCTACAAAACGCCAGCCGAGGTAAAACTGCGGTAAAACACAAGACAATTATATTAAATATATACATAAATACGTTCATAACACAGAAAACATACATGAGTGTAAAGTACACGGCAATAAACATTACACTGTAATGAAAAACTCAATACTTTTTTATATTCGAAGACGTGTTAAAGATGATGAATGGTTTCGAGAAAGTATGGGCTGTTCTCAAAAGGTGCGTCAACATGAAACCAACACTGGGTCAATATTGTATGTCTGCTGGGATATATCACTGTGGAAACGTCAACCACGTTAATCGGATACATTTGTTTACAGGAAACATCCTGATTTAGCAGCTTATATATAGATATCTGCATTTAGCAGGTTTATATATAGACATCTCGCGTAATTGCCAGCTTTAAATAAACTACAAATCTGGCACAAGTGCTAGCTTCGAGATGAGTTGAAAATCTAGCACAATTATTGTCAGCTGCAATGATTGAAAAATCTGGCTCAAGTTTCAGCCTTCAATGCATTAAATATCGGGTGAAATTGTCAGCTTCAAATGAACTGATTATCTCACGCAATTAGCCATACATTTACTGGACCTTTTAAATTTACATTTCGTTTTTTTTGGGGAGGGGGGGGGGGCGTCGGAATGTGACCTAAGACAACGTGGAAGCTACAAGCAAACACGTCACCCACTCAACACCCATTATAAAACGTTCACGAGAACCAAATATCTCTTTTTCCTTTCATCGCCGAGAAATATAAGGACAATTTGGACATTTGATTCGTCGATGTCTATTCTAGTCGATTCCCTTTTCTACTCTGATGGTCTTCTATTTGTATGATTGTAGGCACTTACGCATTCACTTATACTAATTTTCCGGGTAATTACATTATGACAGTATAAATAGCTGCATAAAACAGTGCGTAAAGATTTCATTATCATGACGAAATAATACGCCTGATGTCACATTTCTACGTAAACAACCAACCATCCAACGAAATTAAAGACCTTGGTATAAAGATGTCTTAACTCTTCTGCTGCCGGGACCGACTATATCCGTTTTCAAGCAAATGTCAGACCAATAAATTCAACTCCAGTGCTAAAATGATTTCTGATAGATGCTTAGTTAATCTAATAGTAACATTTTGAAGATGTATATATGTTCATAAATATAAAAAAAATCGTCATTTGGAGCTGGAAATTGCGTTAGCAATTCCAGCTTCAAATGAATGAAAAATAGTCTTAAAAAAATCGGCAGCATAAGGGTTAATGTTGGCCCAATGTCTACATTAACACAATAATTGGTCGCCTTGAATTTGAAACGTGAATCAATAGTAATGCTTTTACAAGAATAGAATGAGAGCATTTGTAATAGTCGTTATTTTTCATCATGTCAGTCTTTTGACGATCCATCATATGCTCAATGGGAAGCATACAAAAAGCGCAACAGCTCTGTCAAAAGGCAGTATCCGATTACAACACAGAAAACAAGAGACGTTGACCCAATGTTGGGTTAATGTTGGCCCACCGTCTTCAACGCTGGCCCAACATAAACACCACATTAGGTCAACGTCTGTGTTTGCTGGGAAGTAAGCAGATGCTGCCCTTTGGCAGTGCAGAGCAGATTGTAGACGTCCCGGATTCTTCTGAATTATTTTCCCATCGAAGACAAATCGCATCCATGCAGCGAGGACAAATCGCAGGATATTCTAGTCACGTTTCACGACTGATTTTATTTAGTAAAAAGTGGTTCCCGGCAAACACGAGACGTTGAACCAATGCTGATTTATTGTTGGGCCAGCGTTGCAGACGGTGGCCCAACATTAAACCAACGTTGGTTCAACGTCTCGTGTTTCCTGATTTTTGTTGTTGTTGTTGTATTTCTCTTTTGTTTTAAGGAGCTGAAATTAGTGAATTAGTATCAGCTTTTTCAGTTAACGCGGGTGACAATGTTAAAAAATAAAAGACAAAGTAATTCAAATTTGGTGATTTTTTCTGAATTTTTTTTCCCAACCAGGAGAAATTGCAGGATATGCCTTGAAACATATTTTCTGAAAAGTAGTTTCCGGCAAACAAAAGACGTTGAACCAATTCTGGTTCACGTTGTGCCAGCATTGCATGGGCGAGCGTCCAACGGGCGGTGGTCCCAAGCCCGCTATATAAGATTAGATCTCATGAGCATTTGTCTCAAGAAATGAAATGAATGAGGTTGTATGTCACCTTTGTGCACAAGGTGAATGAGAAGAATGAGATGGCACTGCCCTCCAGACACAGAATTTGAAATTCCTAGCGGTCTGAGGCCGAGCACACTACCTCTCGGTCACGGAGGCTCCTAAATAAATGGAGTTAAATTGTTTAGGCCTACTTTATTTTTTTAAAGCTGACACAATACCAGATTTAAATGAAAGTAAACCTTCGAAGAGTAATACTGCCGTTAAAGGGACATTTAATTAAATCATCCACGTCTCAATCGCTGATGAGTTTATCAGGCTCTAAGACGACACACATCTCCGTTTTTTCTCCTCTGGGGTGTCTGATTACAGTAAATTAACCATTTGAGAATTCACATCATATTCAACCCTTGAAGCGCTGATTTTTTTATGAAAACCTTGGACGCCAAAGGGTTTTATTCAGTTTAAAATTATTATAAATGTCTTATTCAGCTCTTTGCGATTCATTTGAATACCTATGTTATGGGTCTACGGCTATTAGAAATATTTTTACTTTTTCAGCGCGGGTATCGACCTTAGACATCAGAATCTAACGTCTACAGACGTCAGATTCTGATGTCTAAAGTCGATCCCCGCGCTGTAAGGGTTAACCCTATACATGCTAGTAGATGCCTGTGTGCGCCTACAATATCTCACTTAAGCAAACAGTTCTATTTTTGCACTAGATTTACTTTTTCCTGGAAATTTCGAATCCAAAGAGTCAATGGTGTTTGAATGTTGGACCAATGTCGTAGACGGTGGCCCAACATTAAAACACCATTGGTTCAAACCGACATATCCACCATCAATAGTTATTTTAAATCTTACACTGCTTGCCCATCCTCGGGAGGTTCTCCTGGTCCAGTTTACAGTGGTTTAGCCTATATCTGCACAAAGGTGGCTTAAAACCCCACTCAATTCATTTTATTCCCTTACTCGGCTAAGTAAAATGGAAAAATAGCCAGTGAATCGGGCTTGCCACAATAGGGTATGATAGCAAATACAAGTCTAAAGTTCGTTTATTGCTGGTCCACCGTCTGCGACGCTGGCCCAACATTGAACCAACATTGATTTTACTGAGATTCCACGCCAATCTACCAACATTAAGCCGATGTTTGCTTAATGCTGGCCCACCGTCTACGTCGCTGGCCCAACATTAAATCAACATTGGCTGAACGTCTTGTGTTAGGGGTATGCAGTTATTCAGATCACGTTCTGGGATGGGCTCTGGGTGGATTTAGTTTGGTGAGGATGAACCCTCAGGCCACAATCTGTGTCCCTCACGTCATAAAACAGACCACAAAACCCCGGCTCACCCTCAAACTAACAATCATAGATTCAGTTAATGTCATACAAAATTGACGTTGAAATAGCGTCACATTGGGCGTGAAAGGGTTCCCGCCACTTTTTCAAGTGGACAATACACCCATTCAGTTCCAATAATGCTATATTTTGAATTAACCATGTAGATTGGGCCATAACTGAGTCTCATTTTGTGATTTCGCAGCCTACATTTACTTCTAAAAATAACGTTAGCTGTTCTGTGCTAAAAATACGACAACCTGTTACTCAACAGATACTTAAATTTTATAAAATAAATGCATGTTTGTTCGAGAAAAAACTGTATGCTGATTTGAAAATCTGTTATTAACAATATGCAAAACCACTTAATTAGTTAGAGGATCCGCCATCGATTTCTGGGTCGTAGATAATAATGTTGTCATGGAAACCTTTCGGAAAGCGACCGGACGTCGGTGTTATGTAATATCCACTTTCATTAGATGTTGCTGTTGTTTTAATTTTGCCTTGAGCAATGTTTTTTCTGTTTCTGAAGTTGAAACAATTTCAAACTTGAAATATCTTAACACCCTAAATTAGGGCGTCAAAACGCTCTATTAAGCTAGATCCAGATCATTAAATCATAGATCACAGGCCTACATTACGCTACAAGGTCCTATAAATCGTTGAGAGGCTACGCTATGCTACAAATCAGGGCGTCATTACGTCTTATTTCGATGTTATTATGACATAAGAACACGTTATAGCGCTATAACAACATGGGCAAGGCTTTTTGTTTCTTTGAAACCAAAAGCCTGGCCTAACCTTGAAAGCCTAGTCTTGTCAGACCTGCAGTGGGGCTAACCACTAGGCTGTGACACCCTCCCCCCGCCAATTGACCAATGATTGAGCTCATGCTAGCATGTGGATCTGTTTGTATTTCAAAGGAAATTGCTGAAACGCACTAGACTCAGGTAGTATAACGACAACTGACGGAGCCTATTCTTCGCTCTGTATATGTTCAAGTTGCGTTGCCCTATTTGTACTGCACAATATAGATGAATAACCCTTAAATCGATGAATTAATTTGTGAAACACATCGCAACTAAAGTTTTTTTTCAATTTGAAATCATTATAAATGCCTTAGTCAGCTCTTTCGGATTCATTTGAATACCTATGTTATGGGTCTACGACCATTAGTAATATTTTTAATCTTACAGTGCGGGGATCGACTGTAGATGTCATAATCTGACGTCCACAGACGTCAGATTCTGACGACTAAAGTCGATTCCCGCGCTGTAACGGTTAAATATCTTCTCAGCTCCAGCTCCGGCCACGTCGTAGCCAGAGCTGAACTTAGAAGATATTAACAAAACTATTGATAGTACGGACGCCATTTTGTATTTGCTGGATTTGAAGTATAAGTAAATATTACCTCTTACACCGCTAAACACGACCATTGTCGTCGTTTTAATTCGTTTTATTATTCGATTAAAGCACTGTTATTGAGAAAGAAATGTGTGTTTAAACATAAATATTTGCAAAGGTTTGGTCCCAAATTAAACAAATATAAGTAAAAAAATAAACGCTTCAAATCAATAAATAATTGACTAAAGTGTCATGACTGACAAACAAACGATCAATGAAACATTTGATGAACTATTTGATTAACTATCAATTTAATTAATTAATCACCATCACGTTTCATTTTACAATCACTTAAAGTTGTTTCTTGCTGACGAAATTTACAACTTATGTGTATTTTTATCTTCAAAAGCTGCTGTGTGCTAATAAAATAAGAATCAGAAGCGGTTATAGTCGAGATTGGCGCTTGAGAGTTTTAATACAAGCCTACTGGGTTTCGTTTTATTTTGATAAAATCGAAAAATGGCTTCTCTTATAAATTTAAACACAATGTTGATTTTATGCTGGTCCACCGTCTACAACGCTGGCCCAACATAAAATCAACATTGTGTTTAAATTTGGTGTTTTCTGAGAACTGATGGATTAATACCATTAGCGCGTGCCTCTGCCTCTAGACAGATCTTGTCAGTGGATGAAATGCTAAGCGCGTGTCACGCAAAACACTGAAAGGTTGTTTAACCACCTGAAAGAAACAGCCTGCGAATAATAACTCGTGTATGGATTGACAACTCGTGGTGGCCTTTCACACACTTGACTTTGTGGGCGTGTATGGATAGCTAGAGAGGCAGCCCCGGCGGGCTCCTATTAACCCTTCAACCCCTGATGCTGGCAGAGCATGGATCCTTATCGTGCCGGGAAAGTATTATATATATGCTTTCACAGCAGCATTGCACTAAAATTGATACAATACTTTTTTATAGATGTTAACCAAAAAGTTCAATATCGGAAATGTTTATTTTTCATAAATATAAATATTTTTCATCAATAATTTGAAGCTTGATTTTGCGGTTGTAATTTCTGTTTCAAGGGAGTAAAACTTACTGATTAAAAAGTATGTAGCCAATAAGAACATAATAATGTTTTTGAAGATGGCTCAGTAAATTGAGCGACTCAGTTTCGCAGATATATGTTTAAAATAAATTTCACTTTTTATTTATTTTAAGCCAAATGCGATGTTAGAAACGGCTGCCTTGAACTATAATGACCGCATATAAAATGTATTCAGTACATTAATAAAATATATAAGAGGGATTAGAAAATTATAACCAATAAACCCCAATCATTGGGGTTTATGAACAGAATTTTCAAATCTCCTTTTTATATTGTTATTATTCCCTCTACTGGGCCACAATAATCTCTCCAGGAGAGTAAAGCTCTATAAACTAACTTTGGATCTGCCATCCAGACACGCTATCTTGGAAGATGGGGCTCTGCAGCCAATCACGTTCCTCTAGAGGCCACAAAGGCCCCTAAGTCCAAGAGGCGAGCCATCCATCAAAGAGACTACATATTGGAAAGAGCGGTAGTATAGTCTAATGTCACATGATATTGATGTCATCAGGCTTAGTGCCCCAAAGAGCATAGGCTTATAGACTCTGATGTCACCAGCATTGGTGCCCAAATAGCATGGATATTCTGATGTCACCAGGCTTGGCGCCCAAAGAGCATAGATACTCTGGTGTCATTCGCACGGTGCCAACAGAGCATAGAAACTCTGATATCGTCAGCCGTGGTGCCGAAAGAGCAGAGAGACTCTGATGTCATTCGCACGGTGCCCAAAGAGCATAGAGACTCTGATGTCGTCAGGCTTGGTGCACAAAGAGAATAGAGACTCTGATGTCATCAGGATGTCACCAGACACGGTGCCCAAAGAGCATAGAGATTCTGGTGTCATTCGCACGGTGCCCAAAGAGCATAGAAACTCTGATGTCACCAGGCGCGGTGCCAAAAGAGCATAGAGACTCCGATGTCGTCAGGCTTGGTGCAGAAAGAGAATAGAGACTCTGATGTCGTCAGGCTTGGTGCACAAAGAGAATAGAGACTCTGATGTCATCAGGCACGGTGCACAAAGAGAATAGAGACTCTGATGTCATCAGGCACGGTGCCCAAAGAGCACAGAGACTCTGATGTCATCAGGCACGGTGCCCAAAGAGCACAGAGACTTTGATGTTGTCAGGCACGGTGCCCAAAGAGCACAGAGACTTTGATGTTGTCAGGCACGGTGCCCAAAGAGCACAGAGACTTTGATGTTGTCAGGCGCGGTGCCCAAAGAGCATAGAGACTCTGATGTCATCAGGGGTGGTGCCCATAGAGCATAGAGACTCTGATGTCATCAGGGGTGGTGCCCAAAGAGCAGAGAGACTCTGATGTCGTCAGAGGTGGTGCCCAAAGAGCTCAAAGACTCTGATGTCATCAGGCGCGGTGTCCAAAGAGCATAGAGACTCTGATGGCACTAGGCACGCTGCCCAAAGAGCATAGAGACTCTGATGTAATCAGGGATGGTGCCCAAAGAGCATAGAGACTCTGATGTAATCAGGCACGGTGCCCAAAGAGCATAGAGCATCTGATATCATCAGGCACGGTGCATAAGGAGCATAGAGACTCTGGTGTCATCAGGGGTGGTGCCCAAAGAGCACAGAGACTAGGATGTCATCAGGTGTGGTACCCAAAGAGCACAGAGACTCTGATATCGTCAGAGAGATTATCTAATATGTATCTATATTTAGCATATTCCCCCGCTATATACATCACGTTGTGTCTCGCTACAGCGACCCACAACTTCAAGTGAGCGAAAATAACTCATATTTGTTTAATTTAAGACAAAACATTTTTAAGTCTTGATATTTAAACACACATTTCGTTCCCAGTAACAGAGAATTGATCGTCTAATAAAACGGATTTCAAATGATTAAGTCGTGCATAGAATGAGAGGGTTAAAATAATTATATGGTATAGGACCTAGTGGTTAGCGCTGTCCGCCTGTCATGCCGCAGCTTGTCTTTTGTCTCTGGTACTTAGTTTTCAAAGGAACAATATTTTCTCTCTGCCCACTCGTAATTTAAAGGCTCACTCTTCTGGGGAACTGTCGTGACCGAAAGGTAGTATGCTCGGCCTCAAACCGCCATGACTTTTTGTCTGGAGGACAGTATCATCTTATTTATCTCAGCACCTCAGGAGGTTCTGTATGTGCACAACGTGACATAAAACCGGCAAACACGAGGCGTTGACACAATGTTGCTTTAATATCGGGCTGTCGACGCAAACGGTGGCCAAAATTAAATTAATATTTGCTCAATATCTCGCATTTTCATTCATGCATCTAGTGTAGTGCAAAAAATAAAGAACAAATGTCGGGGATTCGAACCCTGGACCCATTGCTCTGCAGTTCAGTATTTGCATGAACTCTTGGCCATCGATGCGCCCTATAGACGAAAAAGTTGAAGTATTTTTCATGCAGGGTTCTCTTTTGTTACAGGCTTAGTTGATGCTGAGAGTGAAACGTTGTCATATTTTACATCATTTTTTTGCAGATCTGTGACCGATATTAGATATCACCCAAGAAAGTCATAACACTTAATTTTAGTTGTGCGCCGCTCAGTCACGTTGATTCATCATGACACAAGATCGTCGGGAAACACATAAAAAAGACATTTTTTAATTTTTCCTGACATAGACGGGAACTATAAAGTACTTACAGCAAATCTGAGACATCAGCTAATGTCAGCGCTCTATGAATAATCTACATAATGATGTCTCCGCGCAGCCTGATTTATGGAGAAGTGAATATACGGACCAAGTCAGGGCATAACGCTATACTGCCGGGCAAAAACAAACAGCAGTTACTGCTGTTTGCATTTGCGTAACAGTATACACAGAAATGTGCCATGGAAACCGTAAAACAAAAACAACCATGAAAATACGTAAAACGTATATGTATATCAATAATTATTAAACAATATTGAATTATAGGAAATAACCGTTGTCCTAATCTGTTATGACTGAATTTGTAATATGTTATAGCAGATTCTCTAATGTTTTTCTAATCTGTTATGACAGAATATCTAATCTGTTAATACAGAATCTCTAATCTGTTATAACAGTTTGGGAATCTATTAAAACAGATTTGGGAATCTATTATAATAGACTCTGACAGTTGGAAATTTTCATTTATGTTGCGGCGGGAATGAATAAATGGGACTTCAAGCCTCTTTTTAAGCACATAATGAAGGCTAAAATGGACCATGAGAACCTGCTTTAGATTGTAAGGAATCAGAAGACACTCCTTTCCTAACACAGGATTCGAAACTACTGACCGTCTGACGACTGACTGTGGACTTAACCCTTTGAAGCCTGACTTTACATTATCATCTTCATCCAATACAAGCCGCGAATTGCTGTCGCAATTCTCAACTTGTAGTGGATAAAGATGACTTAAAGTGGGTGACCAAATTAATGAAAATTGTCATGTATTGGTAAACCAGTTTCATGGAAATTTTCGTTCTAAACCCCTTAGTTGTAGCAAAATCAAGTCTCTTTTCGGAGATGTAATATTATGCTTTAATGCATCGTGAGGGCCTAAAGGGTTAAGCCAGTCTTAATATCGCTGATTGTTAGAGACTTGATCACGTGTTGATTGTTAGTTAGTTGGTGAAACCAGGACTCAGGATGTCCAGTTACTGAGTCATTTTATCGATTATCAAAATCGAAATGTGGCCATTAAAGCCTTTGTTGATATAACACATAATTATATATTTTATAACATAATGGTGTGGAGTAAAAATAGATAAGCCAAGAATCACTCAAATATTCATTCTGGTAAATGTCCAATGCTGGTTTTATGATTGTATATATATTAATTTTGTCAGAGTTGCACTTATGATTGGATTATCATAGAAATGATTTTATAGGAAGAGTATGCATACGTGCTATGGCGGAAACGTTCTAGTGGAGAAATTGCCTGACCTATTTTTCGAGCCGCTACATAATTTATGTCCTGCTCTCCAAACAACCTGCTATAGGCCTACGCATGCCAAGTACAGATCACGGGCTTTACAGTCAAATTAATGTCTTTTTAGCGCGGACATTGCACGCTAATTACACAAGACAAATTAGTACTGTATTTGAAGCAGGTTCGGTTTATATCACTGTTATCCTGAGAGGGCTAGTCATTTTATCACTTTTCAAAATCAATTATTTTCCACCATAATTACCATTCTCTGCCATGCACGGCTTTTAATATGAGCACGAAGGCTGAGCGATAAACGAGGAAGTACTGATCATGGGATGCCCTGGGGATTTCGGCTCAGAAAACACGAGGCGTTGACCCAATGTCGGTTTAAATTTGGGCCAGCAATTGCAAAACCCTGGCCCGTAATTAAACTGACATAGGACCAACGTCTTGTTTTTGCTTGGAGGTTATATGGACCACAGTCAAGCTATAAAGGCAGGGACAAGTTTGCATCGGTTTAGCAGGCGTACGTACATGTGTCCACGCCAAAAACTGCTACAAATATATTATTGTGTAGCATTTGCCACAATTATGTAGCAAACTGCAACGCTGCACCAGACACATTATTCCCTGAAACATGTCTTTTATTTCGTGGAAAGAGGGTATGTGGTTAAAATTTGGGCTGTTGAATTTGACCCATTTCTCTGCAATTTTCATTCATTTGATACCGGAATTTTCAAGCTTCAAAAGACGAAATGTATTTCAATTCTTGGAATATGTGTCATCTCCCAAATTATTATTTGAATTATTTGATTATTCAAGCATCTGCCGCAGATTATTTATTCAATTTTATTCATGTTTTATTTTTTTTTAAACTTGCGTGGTCCTTCAAGCGCTAGGGGCGATTATAATCGTTTTCCATACTTTTTAGCGTGTCAAAGACCAGGTTTTGTGAGGTAAATTGATGTTCAATCAGTAGAAATTGTAAATATTTGGTCTCGAATTAGACAAATATGAGTAATTGTCACCCGCTTTAAGTTATGAATCGCTTTAGCGAGGTGCAACTTCAAGTGCGTGAAAAATCAACATAGTGGGTAAAGGGTTGAAAACGTAAACCTATATGGTTGTAGCAGCACGGAGGATGGGCGACCAACAGGGAATTATTTGGTCCCTGGATTGATGCGCTGTCATGCTACATGTATATGACACCAGTCAGCTATAAATAAACGGGAAACATAGCTTTTATTTCGTGGAGTGAATGAGTGAATACTGCTTTACTTCGCTTTCTTCACAATAATGGCAATATTGCGACGGAAGGAAGTCAAAGGTCGGGAGGCTATGCCTTACTCTATCGAATGACGCCAAGGGTTCTTTATAGTGCACAGTACCATAGACAGCACTGTACAATCCAGGCATTTGGACAGTTTGGAGCATTGTATATGCGCAACTCCGTTGACAAACATACGAACCGACCGGGATTCGAACCCAGTACCTCTGGGTTTCGAGCCACAACCGGACCGAATGAGCCATCGGGTTTCGTGAAAAGAGAGTAGGCTATTAAGCATTACAGCGCTATTCGCGTCCATAACCGTTTTAGCCTTTTTATTTTCACTTCAAACAAGAACTTTTCAAAGAGAAATTGGCTTTTATTTTGATCGATTGACATTTGTCTCAATTTGTACATATGTAAGTAATTTTCATCCACTTGAAGTTGTGGGTCGCGATAGCGAGACACAACTTCAAGTGGGCGAAAATATAAATTTTATAATTCTATAATTTGAATTATCTTTGTTCTGTTTTTCGTTCATTTCAAGCTGCTGAAATTGCTGACGCAATTTCTAGCTTCTTGAAATAACGAAAAATAGTTTTATTTATGGAACATAAGCACCTCATAAATTGAGTTATTTGATTATTTAAGCATCTACAGCAGATTATTTCATCAATTTTTGTGTTAGGTTATATTTGATTAAAAATTTTCATATAAACATATATATATATGTATACGTTTATAAGCAAATTGTAAGGGTTAAAAGGACAAGGGTTAGAACTGGCGCTCTGTGATGCGCTGTAAATTCTGTGAAGCCCAGTCAGCTATCATCAATACAGAAAATATGTATCGTAATAAGTGGAATGAGAGTGCACTGTCCTTTTCTCCGCCAAGTTACCTTATTTAAATTTTCATAATTGTTCAATAAAGACTAAACATTTTTAAATATTGATGTTTTATTCCCAATAACAGTGATTTGATTATAATTAAAAAACACATGATTATAATCGTAATTAGCAGTGAAAGGGTTGAAAAATGGCGTGATGTGAGAGATTGGCTGGACCTAGTAGACGTCAAAGGTGCGAATAGTCCATACGGGAAATTGTCCTTCTGGACCGGAAGTCGTGCCGGGCCTGTGGCGCCGCCCTCTGGCAGTTTGTGGCGGCTGTAAACAACTCCCTGGTGAGCTTTAGGCCACTTAATAATCATCCTCCACCTATACCTACATAAAGATAGACGTGTCGATTTTTTTCCCTTTCAATTCAAGATATAACTTAACCTCACAGTTGCAAATCTTTTCTCGAAAATAGAATGACAGTCAGGCAAAGTTTTAACAATTCACCTTTAATAAATGTCATATTATAATTTGATGGGTAATATAAATCGTAGTTTTCCTTTTATTATTGCATGTTAGTGTTTTCAAATCCTCATAGAAATGCTCACTATACTAGACGTAACCCCTAGTCCTAGAGCACTGAGCTATTCAATTTAAATTTTCAGTCACTTGAAGCTGTGTTTCGCTACCGTGATACATAGCTTCAAGTGACTGAAAATGTAAAATTTGAGTCCCAATATAGTCCTATATCAGTTTTTCCAAATGTTAGGCATATTTTACTGTGAAAATTACATTATGTAGGCCAGTCGCTAATAGAACCACAGAATGGCTATAATCGAAATCACTGCTCTGTGAAGTATACTGGTATCAGTCTATATATCACACTGGGCTATCGTTTGAATCATAATCGATGACAGTCCGGTTAGATCTATAGCGATTTCATGATGTGAAAAAAAATGAAAAATGTGTTTATTTTTCGTGAGTTGTGGAAAAGAAGCACTCATCCAACGAATAAAGTGTTAATTCAATAAACGAAAAATGATAGGCCTATACAGCTCATCTAAATGACGATGTTTTAATACATTGCACTCATTCATTTCATAAAAAATAACGCAATTTCCAGCTTCAAATGACGAAAAATATGTCTATTTTTTACATCGGAAACGTAAATATTTGATGCATGACAAGGGTTAACATATAAGTACATAATACGGGTCTAGCATGACAAGGGTTAACCCTTGTCATACTAGACCCGTATTATGTACTTATATGTTAACCCTTGTCATGCTAGACCCGTATTATGTACTTATATGTTTCGAGCCAAATTAAATGTCACTGAGAAAATTAATCAAAAAATTGTGAAAGATGCTCAGTTCAGCAAAATTGATATTTCAGTTTGCGATTTGTTATTTTTTTCATAAAAAACATATCTTTCGTCATTTGTAGTTGGAAATTGCGACAGCAATTTCAGCTTCAAATGGATGAAAAATAGAAATAATTCGGCAGCACAAATGTAAATCCAAAAGACTCCCCCCCCCCCCACCTACACATGTCAGGTTCACCCACACATCCGTCCTCAAAGTATAGGGCTACAGAGTAAAGATCAATATATGAGGAGCTAGTACGATGCAGTACGTGAAAAGTATCACGAAGGGTTATTTTTAACACCGTCGATACGGATGTTGCCGAAAATCAGATAGGATTCTGAATTCAGGGAGATGCTGGGTGACTTACACAATGTAGCCAGAGCTAAGGTGAGCGGATATAAATATAACTACAATGTAGCCAACAGTACAGGTGCCAGGCATCCTTGATCATTTGAATACCTAATTATGCTGTTGAATTGTTTTCTATTTTTCATTCATTCAAAGCTGGAATTGCTGACGCATTTCCAGTTCCAAATGACGAAAAAATATGTATCTTTATAAAAAATATCTCCCATATTGAATAATTTTATTATCTGAACATCCACCAAAGGTATTTTATAAATTTTCATTTTTTTTCATTTGGTTTGAAGCCTTATTGGCACCGCTATATACAGCTCTAGCAAGACTAAGGTAAAAATATTTTTTTCCGTTTTTTATGCAGAAAAAGGCAGATAAAAGGTTATTTTTTCTAAATGGTCAATACATCTTCACCTGTGAGGCTCTGCGTGGGCAGCGCATGTAGGCCTATACCCTCAACCCTGAAAGATCTGTCTTTGTTTTACACAACAATCAGCTCAGAACCCATCCTTCTTGGTGACTATAACCCGACACACATGATGCAGTAAACCATGGTTCGATTAATGTATGGCCAGCGTTGTAGAAAATGATAGAAAATATAAACAATAAAATGAATGTGGTCTTTGTCCACCTTTGTGCACATGGAGGCTAAGCTGGGCCAGGAGAACCTCCATGGTGAGATGCATGAGATGACACTGCTTTTCAGACACAGGATTCGAAATTCGAACCCTGACTGTCTGAGGCCGAGCAGGCCGAGCACGCCACCTCTCGGTCTCGGAGGTTCCTCACAATATTGAATCTTCACGAGTGGCGGAGAAGAAACATTTTGTTTCTTTGAAACTTAAAGGTCAGAGTGGGGCTCGAACCGACTCTCCGACTTTCCAAGGAGGCAGTTTTAGCCACTGATGACTGAATACAAATACCCAGTTCAGCTAAATGCCGAGAATGTACTTCTGTTAATGGATTATACAGCTTTGTATTCAATAGGCCTACAGTTTTATTCGAAATATGTCATGAACTGTATAAATTAAATAAATATACTTGAACCATTGAAGAAAATCTTTTTATCTACTGACCGTAGACCCATGACATAGGTATTCAAATGAAGCGAAAAAAACTAAGACGATTATGATGATTTCAAATTGAAAAAAAAACAGCTTTGGTTTCCATGGTTTATACAAAAAAAATTCAGCGCTTCAAGGGTTAAGAACCAATATTTCAATATTCACTGTAGTATTCACAAAGAACCTTTGTTTTCTATGGATACAACATACATTAGAATGCTCGTGATAACAGTTTAAGGTTGTAGGTGGCCAGCACCCTAGCGCCCATTGGTCTTAGTGAAGATCCCCTGGTAAGAAAATTATTAATCACACTTTCTCATATTTATCACCAATTTTATTGTGTACACTGTTTTGATCACATAAATGAATCTGTATCTGAATATTATATCACGAATTTACTATATGTATAGGCTATTAGCAAACGGATCGAGTGATTCACACAAACACTCAGGTTACCATAAAACATGTCAAACAACTAATTAAATAGCGATGTTAAGCTTATTGTACAATCGACGCACACCAAAAAGTCGATATGTTATGACTTAACACTTTTCTTTTGTTATCTCTTGTACCAGATGTTGTTTACTGCTTATAGTTAATTATACGCAGCTTCCCGTGTCACCAGGTGTTAATACGGTAGCTCAGGAACACTTGGACTTTAAAGTAGGTGTTAATTAGCTTTGTTCTGAACGAGGAAGAGCATTAGGAACAAGCATATCAAAATTTTAAGAAGTTGAAAGATGTGGGTGTTCATCACATATATAGACATGTTTGATTGTACTGTTATACCCATAATCGGCTATTTAGCAGGAGTCTGGGGTTATACTAAGCCTGATGATTACTTTAAATTGCAAAACCGTGCATTTAAATATTTTTTAGGTGATAGACCGAAAACTCCGATTCCAGCACTCCATGGTGAAGTAAATCAGATTTCTCCCTTCTCAAGACCCGTTATATATTACAAAATTATGGAATAGAATAATAACAACGATGAATAAGCGGGAACACCTTTAAATGTGCTAGAGTACATGAGAAACAATGATTTCGGTGGGGTAAAAAAGTGAAGTCTACATTTTTAGAGCTAGATTTAGATATTTACTGATATTTCACATATACCGTTGCCAACTAGTCGAAAAGGATACATATCAATGGAAATTAGGCGTGGCATCTAAACCCAGTTAAAAAACGTATGCTCTATTCTAAGTAAATCCGAAAACAAAATTATTTGTTAAGTTAATAATTTCAAATTTAAACGATCTATATTTTGTCAATTTAGAAGCGGGACTCTTAACCTTTCTTTAGCACCACAGTCGGGTAGATATCGTTATGTACCAGCAAGTGTTCGTTTGTGTGAAATATGCAATTTAAATTTAGAAGAAGATGAGATTCACGTCCTATGTTTGTGTTCTATGTATCAGGAATTGAGAGAGAAACTATACCAGATTCTTTTGTCTTTATACCGCCTTTTTCACAATATACAGATACAGAAAAATTAGAAACCGATGGACGACCTGTGATCTGTGATTTGCCGTATATTATATAATCCGATTGAGCTAAATATGTCTTATCCCAATTCGCCCACGGCAACACGGGTCCCCGTTGTGTTATCCTCGCACTTCCTTATTTGATTAATTTTACCATAATCAGGTTTCAGGGGGGGGGGGTAATCTGTGTAATCTTATGTGACCTACATACGTGTATAGTCAGTGGAAGTGAAGGATCGTAACATACAACTGCAATCAATATAAAATATCCCATTTACTTATTAAATTCACATTAATATATTTGTTTCACATGTTTAGTTAATCGGAATGATAACAAATGCCCCTCGAGGGAATGAAGTGTGTAATAATTTAGCAAATGTTAGCCTTCACACCACATAATCACGAAAAGTGGAGATCCTGGGAGGGAGGGGTGGATTAAGGGAGCCGCCAGGCACTAAGCACGACTATAGTCTGGTTTATTAGTCTATAAAATCACTGATATTGGGAACGAAGTGGGTCTTTTGACATCAAGATTTGAAAATATGAGTAATTTTCATTCGCTAAAGTTGTGGGTCGCGGTAGCTAGCGAGACACAGCTTCAATTGGGTGGAAATTGAAATAGTTTAATTTAGCGCCTTAATTTGACAAAAATCTGCTGGAATAACCTTAGCTTTCCTAAAGGGACTAGTCCAACATGTAGTTTTAGTCATGGTTGTCAAAAAGCCCGAAATGCCTAGTACGCTAGGAGCTGGTGAATTGTATTTTTTCATTGTTAAAATATTATAAAATAAAATATTTTATCAATGAAAGTTTACATTCTCTAGATGTTAATGCAACTGACAAGTTTTGATTTTCCGAAAACTGCGACTAAAACTATTTGGTAGTGTAGTCCCCTTGACCTTTTTCTAAGCCTGTCAAATAACATGAGATTCATACGGATTATTCCCTGTGTTGTATAATAGAGAGCTTCTACGTTTCTCTGGATCCTTTGTATTATACAACACAGAGAAAGAAAACAAAGAACTATTTTTTTTCACCTAATAATACGCACGTCAGCAGTGTGTCGTCCTACGCTCTTCCTCGTTTGATTCATACGCTGTTTGATTTATTATTATAATTAGGTTGCCCTGGGCAACCGGATTCACCCCGGAGCTTGACAGGAAGCTCTATATAATCATGTATACACACTTTACTGCGATTGGCACCAAATACAACGAAATTATTGTGTTATATCCGAGCATCGATTGCTACTTGTTTATATAATCAAACATTGTGTAAAAAATAGGTATATTTCGATAACATAAATCAGAAAAATAAGTATATTTCGATATCATATATTGTAAAAATAAGTCTATTTCGATATTAGAAATCATAAAAAAATAAGTATATTTTGATATGATAAATTATAAAAATTATATATTTTTAAAATATAAATTAGTGAATGTATTTTATCCATCACCAACCACAGTCGTGACACAAAACATATTGAATTTAGCACGATTCTTTATAGAGGTATGTGATACGCTTGCATAAAAATTATCAGTCTGATTTCAAGTTTTTAATGTATTTACAAAACAGTGTTATTTGCTTGTTTTACGCCTGTAATCGATTAATTGTCTGCGCTCTGCTCACCTGTAACCCTTCCATCGCGAGGACCGTCTTTAGACGTCAGATTCTGACGTCTAAGGACGATCCCCACACTGAAAGAATTAAACAAACTATATTGGCCATAGACATATAACATAGGTATTCAAATGAAGCGGAAATAGCTAAAGACATTTATGTTGATTTCAAATTCCTTTGGTCTCAATGGTTTATACAAATATAACATGGCATATTCGAAATAAAATGTATTTTCAACAAAAAAGTAATAAGCTCATGACAATAATGACGTTATGAGTTGGCATTTAAGATAATTATGATGGGTATTTTATAAACCTATAATGTTTCATATACCTCGAGGTGGTAGAAATTCAAAAGTCAAGAAGAAGATACGACATTTGATAGATGTGTAGATCCCGCGCCTCGTACATGAGGATCTACGAATCTATGCATATATATGATGACTATGTTCTTTCTTAGACTTAGACATGTTGAAGTACACACACAATATTGATACTGAAAACCTCAATTAAACCGCCATTGGTTCAACATCTCATCTTTCTTGGGATATTAGGACACGAGGCTTTACACTATAACGTTTTGTCAAGTGGGACCATCTTCCCTTGGCCAGTCTCACGCGAGTGCTACCGTAGAAGCCTCAGCCGTATCAAGTATACTCTATCCGTCCATGTGGGCATCTCGGGTGTGTGTCTGAGATTCAAACCTCATTGGATGTTTCAAATTTATTTAATGGTCACTAAGAATTGACCTATTGTTCAGCTCTCAGGCAGCTATCAAGCGCTGTCTGATTGGCCGGTCTTGAGAAGCAGCGCGCGCAACATTCAAGGTATTTCGCTATTTAAAATAGTTGGACACTATAGGCTCGATAGAAGAAAATGAAATGAATCGGGTTTTAGGCCACCTTTGTGCACATATAAGCTAAACTGGGCCAGGAGAACCTCCCGAGGATGGTGAGATGAATGAGATGAGACTGTCCTCCAGACACAGGATTCGAAATTCGGGCACTGGCGAGGCTCGATAGAGCAAGGTATCACCCTGCGGGCTCGTGGGTAAGATAACTTGTAAGGGAAGATGAGTGGGACAAGCGTATTTTACCACAAGACGTCTACCGACCCTTATAATTAGCCCTTGATAGTCCACATTTTATGTTACCGTAATTCAGTTATTTCTTCGACTTGAGATTGAAAAAACCTCAACTAAATTCTATTGATAATATGGTTGAAACTTGTATCTGTTGCGCTGCGGTTTCCAGGTTAAACCCCAGGCTCCATATCATCTCCACTATGGGTAAAAACAGTAGTTTATTGTTTTAACAATAGACCGACGTCTCATGGGTATTTTAAACGAAACTATCTAGCTATAAGAAGGATGATATATCATTACATATCGCCCCGTTAGATATGAAAGGGTGCAGTTGGGAAGTGGCAGATGCACCCTTTCATATATAAGGGAGCGATTTATTGTCTAGAATTGATTTTCATGTAACCAGAGATAGTGTTGATATATACAAGTCAGTAATAATATACATGTGGTGAATGGTATATGAGAGGATCACACTCTGGGTGGCAACGAAAAAAGGCAGAATACATGATTCATGAACTGACGAAAAACTGTCGTGCTAAACCCTTATAACGCTGAGATATCTTTGTATAAGCCATGGATACCAAAGGCTTTGTTCAATTTGAAATCATCGTGAATGTCCGAATTAACTCTTCCTGCTTTATTTGAATACCTATGTTATTTGTCTATATATGAACATTATAAATATTGTCTCTTTCAGTGCGGAGATCGATTTTAGACGTCAGATTTAATTATGCTGGCTGCGTTTTATGACTGTTATTATAACACATTATCTTTCCATAAAACCTGGGGTCCATCCCACTGAAATTCGTAACCTTTTGCCTGCTAATCACGACTCTATAGTGGTTTTATAATTCGTTTTATTTGCCGCTTAAATAACTGTTATTGGGAATGAAATAAGTGTTTATAAACATCAATATTTGCAAAAGTTTGGTCACAAATTAAACTATATGAGTAATTTTCACTCACTTTAAGTTGTGTGTCGCGGTAGCGAGACACAACTTCAAGTGAGTGAAAATTAAAAAACCCTCGCGGGTAAACGGTTACGGTTGCAAATAAATCTCCTTGAATATATGCTAGCCTAGGAAGACAAGGGTTAAGAGGACTTCACCGTTATCCCGCCGCTGGCCATCATTGCGCTCATCCCGTTAATCTGTGGTTCATAAGAACTACAATAGATAATGGAGCCTCACATATCATGGTATTGATCAGCATTTTCATGTCCTCTGAATTATCAGAGAAAATCCATCCTAGATCCCTTATGCAAGCCAGTCGTCTATCGTCTATATGAAGTACCGTAAGGCCACTATGGTTTTTTTCTCTGTTTTAGATGAGCGCGCGCATCAGAGCTAGGCCGCGCTTTACCAAAAAAAACATGTGGGTTTTTTTCTGCCAAGCGCGCGCATTGAATTGTTGCCGATTTTCGAAAAAAACATTTAATTTCGGTAGATAAAAAAAACATTCCGAAAAAAAACAAGTTCATTTCAGCTATGTTTTTATTTGTTTGTTTTTTTATTGCCCTCATTAACTGTATTTAAAATAGGTCAAAAAGTTTTTTTTTTCGTCGCCCTCAATAACTTTTTCAGAAATTTGTCCAATGTTTTTTTATTTGGTCGCCCTCAATAACTTTTCCGAAAATAGGTTGAATGTTTTTTTTCTTAAATTTTTTTTACCGCCCTCCCTTATTAGATTTTGGATTTTCTGTGATTTAAAACAGTAAAATAAAACACAGTGGCCTAATGGAAGCTAACATGACAATATATGAAGGGACGTGCCAGCAGTTTTGTTTAATGCCTTCTTTTGGCTGGGGTTGTGACGAAGTGATGAATTTATTTAAATTATGCAATGCCTTGTGTTTATATTATAAAAGTGAGTTGCCAGCAAACATGATACGAGTAAAAACGAGACGTTAAACCGATGTTGTTTTAATGTTGGGCTATCATCAAACCACCATTGATCAATGTTATGTGTTTGCTTGGCAAACATGGTTAAAGTGTCAAACCATCTTGATAACGCGAAAATTATCAAACACACAATACGTATTACCATTGCCAACATGCACCAACGCGAAGGGTAAAAAGTGCGTTCGCCTTCGCGTTGGTGTGTTTGGGGAATTGTAAAACAGCGCGTTCGTGTATATGTTTTACGTTTTATCCTGCATCAATTTTTCATTGTCTGCGCCACCATTCACCCTTTCAACGCGGAGACCGCCTTTAGACGTCTGTTTCTGACGTCTAAAAACGATCCTCACACTGAAAGAAAATATACAAATAATATTCGTAGACGCATAACATAGGTATTCAAATGAAGCGAAAAGGACCAACTAAGACATTTATGATGATTTCAAATTGGTAAAGAAGCCTTTGGCATCTTGTTTTATATACAGATATTTTAGCGCTTTAAGGCTTAAGCCGTCATTGGGCTGGGGTCTCGTGTGCAGGGAACATTACGCACACTCATTCGAGGTGTGAGGAAGCATTTCAACTTGGCAGCCGTAAATCTATACCTGTGAATTATGTAGGTTTTCGTGACTCGTATGTTTTAGTGCGACCCACCTTTGCACTTACTGACCCCACGTTACGCACCCCACGCATCAAATTTAATAATACATCGGTTAGATGAGTATCGGGGGAGGGGGGGGGGTGACTCACGGATGCAAGGAATCTGAGGTACATGTAGCCTACTAGTCCCTTTTAACCATCCTAATCCTTATCCTGCTAAGTTAATTCATTTAAATTTTCACCCCCTTAAAGTTGTGTCTCGCTACCGCGACCAACAACTTCAAGTAGGTGAAAATTATGCAAAATTTGCTTATATTCAGATCAAACATTTACCACTCTTGATGTTTAAACACACATTTCGTTCTCAATATCAGTGATCGATTAATAAAATAGGTTGAAAACGACAATAGTCGTGATCAGCAGGATAAGATACCTGTTGAAACAATGATGTTTTAATGTTGGCTCAACGTCGCACTCTCATTTTTATTCACATCGAGCAGTGAAGAAAGGTGAATGTTCTCATTTATTAAATAAACAATTATTATTCTAATAATATAATCACCATCATTTTGGAAATTGAATAACATGCACTATTATGTTATTGGGAGAGAAATTAAAGTTTTAGCATCAAGATTTGCAAATTGTTTAGGCTCAATTAAACAGATATGAATAATTTTCACCCATCTGAAGTTGTGGGTCGCGGTAGCGAGACACATCTTCAAATGGGTGGAAATATAAAGGTTTGAAATACAAATTTAAAAATGTACTGCCCTTATGTTGCATCGCGCCTGAATATATTAGTCTGCACTAAGACAACAAACACACACATCAATTATGTTTTGTTTAGTGAAGGAAAAGCATCCCAGACGGTGGAAAAATATATTTAAAAGCGTGGAATCAATGTCTTTTGTTAAATTAGTTCATTTTGTTTTAATCAATGATGTGTTGCCAGGGACAGTTTTTCGATGTCACTGTGCGGGTTTTACTGTAATATTGAGAAAAAGATACGAGCTAATTTTAAACTACTTTAAATTCTTTATAAGCTTTGCGTTTCGCATTACAAAGTAAGCCATATTGCCATATTTCATACGTTTTTTTACCTTATGCATTGAACTAACGTTGGCTCAAATTTACATAGCCAGCATCTGTGCAGTGCCGAGTACGTCATCATAAATTGCTTTACAACTATTACATTGCGTTAAATTATATTATTATAATGCATCAAATACTTTAGGAAAATTAAATGATGTCCCCCAGCGATTATTGCTTTTTAGAGGCTATAAAATAAATCAGTGATGAGTTTGAATAAAACAGATCAGATATATTACATCTTGGAATTCTTGGAAGATGCTTTATAAAAGGCTGATCATGGAGTATCGTTCTGTTGCATTTCCAAGTACTTTTGTGAGGTACTTTTTTATATATTGATCATGGAAGGGGAACGAAAATAATGTCAATTTTCAGCCGAAAAAGGATGTCAAAGCCAAAAATGCAGTGCAAAGCCAAATGATAGTATTTGCTTACAAGTAAGCAGATACTGCCTTTCGGTTTTGAAGAGCAGAATATTGGGTGAACGTGTTTTGTTTGCTGGTTTGGCCAGAGCAGTGAGATACACAGGCGCGTCAACACAGGACATTTACCCAATGCTGGCTTAATGCTGGCCCACCGTCTACGGCGCTGGCCTAACAATAAACCAACAATGGTTCAACGTCTCGTGTTTTCTGTGTGAGAATCATATACCAGAAAAAACGGTACGCTGACCCAATGTGGGTTTAATGTTCGTCCACCGTCTACGACGCTGGCCCAACATTAAACCAACATTGTTTAAACGTTTACTGTTGTCTGTATGAGGATGATACTATGGAGGCTTCTGGCATCAATGGCTTCCCCCTGGTAATATATGGGGTATATCTATGTGAGATGACCCGGAAGATTGAGAAAACCACTATTTCCCTGGTTTATACCTCAATAACATCAAGCGATTTCTACAAACACGCTCCCTGCAGACGCGAAACTTCGAACCAATGCCGGCATAATATTGTTTTTAATGGTGGGCCAGCTTTTAAACTACTTTGGTTAAGCGTGTAGATCG
>OZ024907.1:18642761-18732761 GCA_964017125.1 Flabesymbios commensalis | reverse complement strand
TGGAGGGCAGTGTCGTCTCATTCATCTCACCATCCTCCTCAGGAGGTTCTCCTGGCCCAGTTTAGCCTATATGTGCACGAAGGTGGCCTAAAATTCCATTCATTTAATTTACTCTTTTATTAAATATCAAATTTCTCGGAATATCTATATCTATACCGAATCGCTATTATTTGTTTTGAATTACATTCTGGATCATTTTAAAATAATCACATGTACTCCATTTCGTGATTATTACATTTGCATAATCATGAGCGTGTATTAATTACAAAATGTTTTTTTATGATACCAACATTTTAGATAATGCTTATGTAAGATACATATTTGAAGACTCTCATTTCACATTATTATAGGTATAATTGTTCCAAGCACAATTAATTTGAAATCAGCTGATAAACATGTGTTTAGAATGTTTTTGGAAGATATATCTAGTGTGATGACATCATTATTTTCAACATTTTCGGGAATGCTTTTATAGATATACGTATATGCATGTATGTATTTAAAGTCTAATGATATATTATGTGTCGCTCCAGCATTATAAATAATGTTGTTGGAAGATATACATGTCTAAAGTCTCTTGACAGCACATTTCAAAATTACGGACAATGTTTTCAGAAATGGTATATCTTGAGGCTGCTGATATATCATTTCTCATTAAATAAGGAAAAATGTCCATGCGATATTTGTGCTTGGGGAGAATACCTGTTCTTTTCATGGAAAGGTCAGCATAAATGTCAAGCTGGCTTGGCGTGCCTCGCTGCCCCGATCGGATGTTTGTGGCAGTGAAAGAAGCCAGAGAAAGAAGCGTTGGCAAAATATTGTGCCAACGTCGTTCGACGTTGGCACAACACTGCTTTTAGTTTGATACTGAATTACATATCTGCAATATTACATTCCTAGGCGTCATTATCTCCTCTAACGAGTAAACAGACATAGAAGCGCTATCTCTCAGAAGGACGACATGAATGTATAGAGATAGGGTATTATATACCAATTACGAGGTTATAGATAGTATCAGAAATGTATAATGCAGATGCATTTCTGATTGTATGCAGCCTGATTCAGATTCATTTATTTCACCGAACAAGATAATCACTATTGAAATAATTATAATAATAAATAGAACCATAAGACTCACACTAAGTATGCTTGTGCATACATTTATGGGCATTTATTGATTTATTCACGATTAATAAGTTTCTCTACCATTTCAGCGCCAAACGCCAAGCAAATTAAATTGTTTTATTTTTTGTATTATAGAATCAAATAGCGGTCTTAGAGGTTTAAACTCGAGTTTAATTAAGGGAAATATTTAGCGTCAAATTAAACAAATATCGATGGTTTTTATCCACATTGGAGGGGTGACAGGTATTTCTCGAGATATGGTATATTCAATATTAAAGATATGGTATATTAACCCTTTCAGCTCGGGAACCGTCTGTATACGTCAGCATCTGACGTCTGTAGAGGTCAGATTCTGACGTAGGCCATATAAAGACTATCCCCGCGCTGAAATAAACCCTTTAGTCTCCATACATACACAAATAATTCATCGTTGTAAGAATTAAAGTGGTTAGAGGTTACAAGTTATGGAGATTACATTTATTTTACTCGTTTGAAGCTGTGGATGGCGGGAGCGAGACACAACTTAACCCTTTCAAGCCTTAATTTACCATAGTCATCTTCATCCACTACAAGCCGCGAATTGCTGCCGCAATTCTCGACTTGTAGTGGATAAAGATGACTTGATGTGGTGTAAAAATTAAAGAAAATTACCACTATTGGTAAACCAGTTTCATGGAAATTTTCGTTCTAAAACCCTTAGCTGTAGGGAATTTGAGTATGTTTTCAGGGATGTAAAATGATGCTTTAATGCATCGTGAGGGCTCGAAGGGTTAAAATCGGTAAAAATATTATCTCCCACAGGAGACATGTGTATGGAGTCTGGAGATATTAGAGATCACTGAGTCTACATGCTTCGCCATTTCTGTACATTATATTCCGATTATTGTGGACAGTCAGGATTTTGGGGAAGGTTTCATTTTTTTATAGTATTTGATCTATTTCCCCAAATATTTCTGTAGCTGTCTCAGTATTTTCAAGGCTAATAAATTTTATTTCCGCTGGCATTGCAAACTTACTGGTCATATTGCTTGATAAATTAATATATTGTATGTAGAATGACAGTAACTAACATTTTAAAATTAGGATTAAAATTTATATTAAAACTAAATCTTTGAAATAAAAAAAATAATATGGCTTCATGGCGAACACTCTTCAATAACATTTTTGTCTGTGTGCATATTGATAAGCAATTCTTTGTGCTACCAGCACCAAACAAATTAAATGGTGAAACAAAATTGTTTTACTCAAATAACTATATTATGAGGAAAAAATGAGTTTACTTAAAAAGAATTTCTAACATTTTAGTGTCAAATTAACAAGTAAGCTGTTTATATTTTCATGGCAGAACTGTAATGTAACCGGCTGCGATTCATAATCCAGTAGTACCAACGATGATCATGATGTCACACTGATTTCCATGGAGCAGCCACTATACTTGAGCCAGTGGTTGTTACACTGTGTGTTTGAGGGAGGCCGTGAGATGAATGTAATGTCAGGGGATAAGCTGATTCTGGTGCCTGATGAGTAGCCGTCCATTAGGATCCCCACAAAGGAATACCCAAATTACCAACATCAATCCCAAGACCTCCTAAACAAATTAATGGATTCCTTCTTAGACTTCTCCCGAACCCTCTTATTTATAGTACATGAATAATACTGTATTTTCGTATTTCAGATAATATACTTCTTTTTATTTAATTTTATCTGAGAAGGTAGGCCCGATGTAATTATATGGATCAAATAGAAGGTTTCGTAAATTACGCAAAAAAATAACTAATAAATACAAACTATAATGAATTAACTATTACATGTATAATGAACTCATTTAATTTTTCACATTGTACGAGTTATGTGCCTAGAAATTCTTAAAATATAGTTTTGTGCTATTGCCGAAAATATACGTTTTATAAAATGGGCGCCCAAAAAGCTTGTGAATACAATATCTCCTGGAGCGTTTGCCGAATTACGTTCAAATTTGCCTTTACGGTTCCCTATATATTCCAAATAATTTTTATGTACTTATTAATCTAAATGATTCTCATTCAGCTTTGTATTTTATGGGTAATTCAGCATGTTGTTTGTCCAAAATAGTAAAATACTCTACGGGCACAGAGTTTTAAGAAGGATGGCGTGATTAATGATGCAGAAAGCAAGGATCTCGTACATGATCTTCTACTCCCGTCAAAATTGAAAGGATTTCCGGGACACTACTAAGTGGCTGATTCACATGCAATGCTAAGGTTTCATAGCAATATCATCTGATGTACTATAAACCTGTAAACACCCGTCCTATTTGTTTTGACACTGACATAAATAAGCATGCGGCGTAAACAGATATGTTTTTTGTAGCAGCCCAGAAACACAAGTAGTTGACACAATGTTGCCTAATTAATGGGTTTACACCTTGTGTTTGTTGTGAGGGGCATAATTAATATCTTCCCTAAAACAAGGCTAGGCACAGGTGGCGCCACTCGCATGAACAGTAATTAAGTATACAATGAATTCATGAAAGCAATATCACACATTTTAATCAAAATTTTAAATATACCATTCATCCATACACGCACGAATTTATCATATTTCTACCAGAATAATATGTTAAAATAAACATATATTAATGTCATTCTTAACACTGTTTGACATTAACAAGCGTTTTACTGACTGCGTTCTAACTTAACTGGCAGACAGATTTTCCATTATTCAGATTAAATTAGTTTGCGTGGTTGAGCTGTGACCTCAACTAAATCATATGAAGAATGGAACATTTGTCAATGTGTGATATCGCTGTCATACCTTCGTAAAATTTATCTGTGTGTGATATCGCTTTCATACCTTCATTGTAAAACATATTTTAACGACATTTTATGCGAGTGGCGCCACCTGTGGGCTGGGCTTCTCGAGGTCGCGAAGACTAGCCTTGCTGTAGGGAAGATGACTCGTAGGAGCGTCGCTGCGTAAATGATGAGCAAAGAGTCATGTTGTCGAACTGATTATTATTAATATTTCTGTGATATGTGAACAGATCTCGCTGATAATTTCAGTGTGGCGGCCCCAACAGGTAAGTGATGGCCCAGCGCTGGTTTACTGTTGGCCCACTGTCTACGACGCTGGCCTCGTGAACAAAATATTTCCTGTCTTCTCAGCAAACAAAAGGAGTTAAACCAATGCTGGTTTGATGTTGGGCCAGCGTCGTAGACGATGGGCCAACATCAACCCAGCATTGTTTCAATGTCTCGTGTTTGCTGGGTTATGTCATATTGGGGAAGCAATCGTGGCTACATTTTTTTAAAAAAGTTATTTTATCAATTCCTCCTAGGTTATCCCCCGTTTACTAAAATGAGAGATGTATTTTTAAAATAACTGGATAAATAAAGAATAATTGCACCACAGTGTACATAATACAGCGAAGGTTAATGTTGGCTTAATATCTCCGTCAAGAACGAGTGTTTCCCAAACGACGATTTAATGCTGGCCGAACGCCGGTGGCACTGGCCCAGCATTGGACTGAGATTGGGCCACAGTATATATATCGTTGCTGAACAGTGTGCGGGTGTATGGCACGCGGAAGACTCCTTAACCTGATTTTCTGCGCCATTACCGAGGATCAACACAGACCTTGATGCACCCATTTTCGCTCATTTACAATCAGGTCAATTGCCTGAATCTGCGGTGAACAGTAAAACGAACGTCACAGTTAAAGTGGGCTTCATAGCTTGAGTAGGTGGTGTCTTTATCGTGCTGTGAATACAGAAATTAAAGCTAGACAGCGAGAGGAAAAGGCAGCTGAACACAGATAGCATTTGAAATCAGAATCCGCGACACTTTGACAGCGTGCGAAATGAGAATTCTAGACTATAAGATCTAAATATATTCATAGAAAAAAGGGCTCTCTATAATCTGCTGCTAGTGTCTCCCGGTATAACCAGATAACACGTACTCTGTCGAGCGTAGCTCCACTTTCAGGAAATTGATACCTGCAACTAATGTCACAACAGATCCATCGGTGATGAATATCATTATCTTTTCGAATGTGGGCACTTTGAGGGAGACAGAATTTTTTTTATAAGCTGCTACTTTTATAATAGACCTTCAACTTTTGAAATGCATGAATTAATGTCGAGTGAAAACTGGGAGTTATTGTATCACTTTGCACAATTTATTAATATTATAAATAACGTAATGAACGGTTTAAATCAATAACGATTGACATGCCCTTGCCACATGCGTGTTATATTTACTCACCCTGTATCGCACACCTGGCTTCTCATGTCCTACGGGATCTTGAATAAATTACATTGCTACCTTGTTACCTTGATAACTCATGTGTCACCTAATGTTGGTTTTATGTTGTGCCAGCGTCGTAGACGTCGTAGAGCTCTTACCTCAATAAGATAAAAAATAATAACGGGTTGGTATAAGCTTCAACTGAAAAATCACAACAGGAAGTTGCCTGAACAGACACATCATTGCATATTTTTAAGGAATTAAATTGCGCATTACACGAGGAATTTAATTAACAAGGTCGTTGATTGGCTGCGGATAGACTTAGATATTGGGGCCAATCTAATAAATAATTTACAAATGTACATTTAGAAATTTAATTTCTTTATTATTTAAAATAAACTAGTGCAACAAGTAAAACGACACCATGCTATTTTCACTTAAATTAATTGTATTCAAAATATTGGAAGTCATATATTTATGCTACATGCACGTGTGCTTAAAGGCACAGTGTAATTTAAAGTTTTCCACTATAAGAAAAGTTTATTCTAAAAAGGTGTCCAAATGTATTTTTCCTGGAAATGACCTGTGTTGAAACACTGCAAGAACCTATATTTTAATCATTTTAAGAGTGAAACATTGTTTGGTATCTTTGAGCCACTAGCTGGCACAGTAAAATTCACCAAATGTTCCTAGTTACCCTATATTACTCCCAGTTATCAAGATCTAATTAATATGGTCCACAGTGTAACACCACTAATATATTTACCCTTTTTTCCTAGTTACCCCATGTTACTCCAAGTGATTTAGGATCTAATTAATTTGGCTGGACCGATGCTGGTGCGGGGAAAAAGGCCCATTTTCTAAACCATCCCAAAGCCTCCTTACTCGCTTCTACAGGCCATACATTAACCCATCGCGTGCTCTTCCTGACTTTAACGGCACCTTTGTCACCATAAAATGCCGACTTTACATTCCTTTAAGGGGCATAACATTCCCCAACACACACATGAACGTGTTTCTGACCTTTTGACCATCCGTGTCATGCAATCATTACACATTAAACCAATGTTGTACCAACGATGGTCCAGCGTCGTAGACGGTGGACCAACATTTGTACAACATTGGTTCAATGTCTAGTGGGGGTCCCAGGGGACGCAATATTCATATAAAAAATATACGTTTTTTAATCATAAATGGACTAGCTGTTCATGCTATACAAAATGCGTAGAATTTGTAAAAACTTGAGGGCCCCACGGTGGATGAGCATTGCTCAGTGGGTATGCACCATTATTTTTTTGTTAACCTGTATTATGTATTTTTACCCTCGTGAAATAAAGTTATCATTACTATCATTTAAAACTATTATCATTATTATTATTATATTATTACTGATAATGTCATAAGAATATTCATCAATTATTGGGCTTCTGGAGGTAGCGTCACTCTGTGCCCTTACCTGGGGGTGAAAAGGTAGTACCGACCACACTTTGTAAAGTGCCAGATACGACCCTTTAATTTCCCATGAAAAATTATATGTTTACGAAGTAACTTATCTACAGACATGTATGCTAAATGTACAATAATGTACAATAAATATTTCGAACCAACTATGGTATTCTACCCGACAACTGACAGAGTGGCTCAGCCTGTCACATGACGAGATCAGCCAATCACCATCGCCATTGAGTTGTTATTTAAATTATGGGATAGAATACCATATATTAGGGCCGATATATCCCTGGTTCGGCTTCACCGATTTTAAATTAGACTGTGTCAATTTAAATATCCGATGCTGCTTTCCCTGGTAAATTATACAAGTCATCAACAAGACACAAACTTATATTACCACTTTGAGCGCTGAGTGCGATTATAAGTGTATTCAACCTTTTTATCGTTATTTAAAAGTGTATCTTTTAATTTAAAATATGTCTCATAACAGTACGATTTTTTTAAACTCCAATTTAACAAATTTGTATAATTTTCACTCATTTGAAGTTGTGAATCGCGTCAGCGTGGGCGAAAATTTAACTGGAAAACTTGGTGGAGGATAAATTTCTGTAGCAATTACCAACTAAAAGTGAAAGCAAATTCCAGAATATATAAAACAACCAAGTGTGAAATATTAACCCTTGTAGAGCTGGGCCTGTATATTATATACAGCTTCAAACAATTGTCATACCCAATATAATATCCCACTCAAATTGATGAAATAGTTGGCTGTGGATGCTTATTTAACCCTTTAAGTCCCCACGATGCATTAAAGCATCATTTTACATCCCTGAAAACAGACTTACTTTTCCTGTAACTAAGGGTTTTAGAACGAAAATTCCCACGAAACTGGATTATCAATACGTGGTAATTTTCTTTAATTTTTAAACCACGTCAAATCATCTTCATCCACTACAAGTCGAGAAT
Source organism: Flabesymbios commensalis (assembly GCA_964017125.1). NCBI lineage: Eukaryota > Metazoa > Annelida > Polychaeta > Terebellida > Flabelligeridae > Flabesymbios > Flabesymbios commensalis. The sequence continues at coordinate 18,724,997 of OZ024907.1, read as the reverse complement.
TGCGGCAGCAATTCGCGGCTTGTAGTGGATGAAGATGATTATGATAAATTCAGGATTGAAAGGGTTAATTAAATAATTACATTTGGGATCCCGGTTGCCATTTTTCTCAAATATAAATATTTTTCAACAATTTGAAGCTGGAAATTGCGTTAGCAATTCCAGCTTCAAATGAATGAAAAAGAGAAACAAACGATTCAGCAGCACAATGCTCAGCGCGACCCGATTTTGACCTAATTATACCAATATTTAGGCAATGACGTTATACAAAATTTGGCATGTGGATTATAAATATTACAAGGGTGCACAAAGGGTTAACCCTTTAACCCTTACAACGCTGACATTTTTTTATAGAAAAACATGGATACCAAAGAGTTTTTTCAATTTGAAATCACCATAAATGTCTTAGTCAGGTCTTTCCGTCTCATTTGAATACCTATGTTATGGGTCTACGACCATTATAAATATTTTAATTCTTACAGTGCGGGGATCGACTTAAGACGTCTACAGACGTCAGATTCTGACGCTCTAAAGTCGAATTCTTACAGTGCGGGGATCGACTTAAGACGTCTACAGACGTCAGATTCTGACGTTCTAAAGTCGATCTCCGCGTTGTAAGGGTTGAGGGCTAAGCACGACTATAGTCGTTTATATGCTTTTAATTCGCTTTAAACCACTGAAATTGGGAATTAAATGTGTGTTTAAACATCAAATTTTGCACATGTTTTGTCTCAAATAAAACAAATATATATTGTCACCCACTTAAATTTGTGGGTTGCGATAGCGAGACACACAAAACTTCAAGTGAGTGACAATTCAAATAAGATAACTTTGTGTATAACGGGTTAACACTCTGAAAGCATATTCGATAATCCTTCGTCGCTTATAGTCTACCATGCAAAAACATTCTCTCTTGTCGGGAACAAAAATTCCATAGATTCAGGAATAATAAATGAATGCAGGACGCTTGAAATCCATTCCTCACAATTAGAGAATTCCTGCCCGGTAATTGACATCCAGTCCTGTCGAGTTTAAACAGATTGCCACACAATGCAATCTTTATGAAGTAGTCTTTCTCAACCAAATACAATACCCCTCCGGGTACTTAATGATCCACCCCACAACAAATACTTTATATTTGACGTATCATTATTAGGACCGGCCTACGGCCGGTTTCCTTTTAAGTTTATTTTGCCTGAGTTTGTGTCCTATTTAGGGGAAAGAGGCGTGCTGTGTGTGGGAAACGGTTCAAATTTTATGTACACCAGTCTTTATGAACAGTGCAATATAACGTTGCAGGTCCTTAGGTTAAGTACTCTTGTCTTTAACAAATGTTCGGAAAAAAATAGTCACGATTATATTTGTGGTTAAGATTTTAAACGGTTTCGGTTTTGGAATAATGTTGGCTCAGCGTCGTAGACGGTGGCCCAGCATTACATCAGCATTGGGCAAATGTATCGTGTTATCTGGTGTTTCTGGCGCCAGGATGTTAAAGCGTCACCAGCATAATGTAGCAGTCAGAAAACACGGTACAATCATCCAATGTTGTTTCAATGACGGGCCAGCGTCGAAGACTGTGGGCCAACATTGAAACAGCATTGGTTAAATGCCACGTGTTTGCGCAAAGTATACAACAGACCCGGTGATAGATTAGTGTTGGCCCAGCGTCGTGGACGTCGTGGCCAACATCCTCTGTACGAGGTACATCGTAGGCAAGTATTGAATGAATGTTGGCCAGCACCTGCGATGGTGATGGATGGAAGGAATATACGTCGAAGATATATTTGAACTTGTCTCCTTGGTTCTTTGCTTAATTATATCCTGGGTATTTAGGATTCTGGCCCACGAGGAAGACCAATACACTGATTTTTTGTCTATAACACTCAAACAGACTAACGCCGGGCCTCGGAGTTAGGGAACTCCATTTCTAGTTTCCATTTCTTTAATATAGATATGTAGTTCGTCGTTATTTTGCTTTTCGTTACCCCCATGGTTTTGTTATAGATTGCAAATTAAAGTAATTATTTTAAACGAAACAAGATACATTTCACGAGTTTGGATATATAACTTTGAATATATTATACCTTTAGTATTAGTATGCATAGTTTCAAAAACGCGTATCAGATATAGACATCGTTGTGCTGTCAAATATTAAATTATCAGTTATTCCGGCTGTTCAGTATAATTGCGGAATAGAAAACAAAGTACGAGATTTACAAAATAAAGCACATGTAGGCTCTATACAATCCTAAAGATGCAGCGCAATCCATAAAAAATGGTCAGAAACAAAGTCCAGACAAGAAACCCTACACCAATCCAAGAAACACAAGAGACATTGACCCAACGTCGTGTTAATGTTGGGCTAGTGTCTGCAACGCTGGTCCAAAGTTAAAACGACGTTGGATCACCATCTCTTCTGTGAATGTGCGTGACGTGTGAGAATCAAACTGCATCCGGGCTTCTGGGGACATGTGACCTTTGACCTGACATTGTTCTTTTCACCCATACAGTCAATCATTTCACACCTCTGGGCTGCTGTCATGTCGACAAGGTACTGCCCCAGTGCGTGGCAATCCCTCCTTATACCTGTATATATGGACCTGAAATGTTTTAACCTACTGTTTTTTCTGGCCTTGCTTTTCCATAAAGTTTCACATGATAGCCACCAATCATTGGTCATAATGTAGGTCACCTGACCTGTTATTGATAAAATATCCGGTATAGAATCCATGTGGACATAAGACGTTGACACAGTGCGGGTTTAATGTTGGACCAACGTCGTAGACGGTGCGCTAGCTTTAACCCTTTAAGCCCTTACGATGCATTAAAGCATCATTTTACATCCCTGAAAACAGACCTAATTTTCCTACATCTAAGGGTTTTGGAACGAAAATTTCAATGAAACTGGTTTACCAATACATTGCAATTTTCTTTAATTTTTAAACCACATCAAATCATCTTCATCCACTACAAGTCGGGAATTGCGACAGCAATTCGCGGCTTATGGTGGATGAGATGACAATGGTAAATTCAGGTTTGGAAGGGTTAAGCCAGCAGTGGGTTTGCCTCTTGTGCCTGCTGGGATATGGAGCTCGACATGCAAGAGTGCCCAAGAAACAAAAGACATTGATCAATGCTGGCTTAGTGCTGGGTTGACATAGCAGAAACAGGCCTAACATTATCCTTTCAACCCTTTCAGTACTGGGACCGTCCTTAGACGTCAGAATCTGACATCTTTAGACGTTGTCTTTAGACGTCAGAATCTGACGTCTATACCATATAAAAGGGGGGTTTCTTCACATTTTGGCAGCCATTTTGTGTTTTGCTAATTTGAAGGTGAAGGTCATCGAATAAAGAATGTTAACCGATATATTCGAATTCAGCACACCCAAATTATGTGAAAACAAGCGGAAAAAATATTTTGCACTCAAATGTCGAGCAAAGTTCGATGCTTCATATTTCAACCCATGCTAAATACACACATTTTCAAAGGAGGCTGCCATAATCTCGCAATTAAAAATACATATGCCATGTACAAATCTAAATAACACTCAGTTTTAAGCATAAACAGATCTGGGTTCAGAAAACATAAGTCAAATATAGATATGGCCAATAATTATGTTTTATTAGGTCGTTTCCATTGACCATGTTAACTAGCTTGTTTTGATTATTTTGAGATAAAAAAAATACGTTTCAACGTATTTCTAGAGATAATCCACTGCATCATGCAATACATCATTAGAACGGAAATTTAATTACCTTTTATAATTATGGTATATCGCATGTGTAGATTTGTAAACTATAAAAGCAACGATAGATGCTTGCTTAACCCTACCCCCTAATTTTAGACAGGTTTGGGGGTGCCCCCCCATAAGGGGTCAAAATATAAAGTTCGTCCCTATTTTTTCTGTTAACATCTCATTTCATGTTTTAGACATATCAAGGTTTAAAAAAAGTTGGTGTGAGTGAGTTGTGGGGGGGGGGGGGGGAGGGGGTGCACATAGGGTGGTTGTGGCCCATGGCCTAAATAGCCTTCTTTTGCTATTAAAAAATGGTGAATTTTTATCAACTTATATTTTCCTTCCCCCCTACATCCCTGAAAATTTGGAATGTGGAATTTTGTTTTGTATTTTCCAAGTTAGACCATTTGGAAAGTAATACAATTCTTGTTACATCAAAATATCAGTGATGTTAGGGGATTATGAAAATATGATCCGAGAAAAAACCCATTAGAAAAGCTTAACTTTTCTAGTGGAAATGAGAGTAAGTTAAAGATAATCTTAATTTTAAGAATATTAATGAGATGGGCGATTGCTGCTTAACAAAGCAGTTCTAAAAGTAAAATATAACATAGTTATATTTTACATCCTAACCTACTTTCCAACCCAGCAAATGCTAACACAAAGGAAAGTCAGCGTTTTTCAGATAACAGGAAATATAACTTAAGAAAGATATAAATATATTTATGATAAACTATAAATAACTATAAACGTCGGGAGGTCGGCTCCATAGTGCACTATATTAGTTTTGTTTGGCCTAATAAAGGGGTTGGAGTTGACACATGGACGGCATATTAACAGGACGTTTCACTCTCGCCGGATTTACGCCTGGGTGCTCCGGATTTCTTTTACATCAGCTAGATCCACCTCCGGGTGCGCGGAGCGTTCGTGAGCAACACGGCCCCGGCATCGGCATAATCAGTGTAACCCTCTGATCTCACCGCTAAATGCATAATGCCTATCCCTTTTGCTCTCTAATCGAATCTGACATCAAGTACATCGACTATCATTTTTTTTAAGAACAATTTGTTCTATTTCAGAACAGTGACCCTCTTCCTGCTAGTGGCGCATGTATGGACCATTGGGAATATTTTCAAAGAGTAGTTTGAGAAAATGTTACAGCCCATCGAAAATTATGACGCCCACAGCTTCTACTCTCATAATATTACACATAAAATTTTTATTGATAAAATTTGGTATTTTTTTCCATTGTGAGGTGTGAATTACGGTAGTGTTATAATCCCCAGTTTTTAAAGGGTTAAATATGTATTTGTCGTTTATATTTTGTTCTATATATAGCAGGAACAAATACACATGGCGCCCAGTCATCCCAACTGAATACATGAATAAACGAAGTTTGTTTTAGGCCGCCATGATGCACTATGTAGGCGGCTAAATTGGCCTAGTGTACCTTTTATGAACTAATGGACAGATGAATTAATAAACCCCACCAAACTTCGATTGCTCGGTTATGAAATCGAATTGAACCCGGAACCATTTGAATGTATCACTCTGCCATGCTAAGGCCACATCAGTAAATGCTTACTGTATCGTACTCTACTGGTCCAGCAAAAAAATATCATTAATTCAGTTATTTATTCATTTATTCAGTAAGCAGCTTCTGTGTTTTACTTTTGTAATTCACCAGTGGATCACATTCGCACACTGGTCCTCCAAGGTACCAACTTTAACCCTTACAGCGCGGGGATCGACTTTAGACGTCAGAATCTGACGACCTCAGTCGTCAGATTCTGACGTCTAAAGTTGATCCCTGCACTGTGAGATTAAAAGTATTTATAATGGCCGTAGACCCATAAAATAGGTATTCCGGAAAGAGCTAACAAAGACATTTATGATGATTTCAAAGTGAAAAAAACACTTTGGTCTCCATGGTTTATACAAAAATATTTAAGCCTTTGGCCAGCGTTTCCACCTGGCTGGATACTCCCTCAGGTGAATTATTGGAATTGAGAAAGTCACTTCCACTTCGTGCCACAGAGCAATTGCTGCATTCCGCCTGGGGTTTCCATTTCCTGTAATATTTTCTTGCTTAAAGTGGCCATGTTGGGTCAGATTGACTGATAGGTTTTAAGACCAGTATTTGATTATAGTTAAGAACAACGTTACGTTCCTTAACACACAAAACATACGTACATATCCATAATTTGTGGTATTTTTATTATATTATTTATTTCAACCATGGATATGTTGAAATCAGATGTAAGTATTGTCTCCACATTCCAAAATCGCTACGAGTGGATTATATCAAGCACGCTATCACCAGGTCACTGCTAGCATAATACCATGATCCTATAATATTTTTAGAATGTTTTTTCTCAGACTCTGTGCAATGGTTTTCACTATGAGACGTAGATCGGTATCAGCCCATATCACACTCTGGCTGTAGCTTGTTCTGAAATGTTAGGCAGTTATGTCATGTATGACTTATCGCGTGAGAAAGACAAACGTTGTTCATTTTTCGTGTAATATGGGAACATATCCAGGGTATAGGGTGTTTGCCTAAAGGCTCTCACCTTTTTCATTGGACGAGTGCTGTAGTTTCCCATATCGCACTCAATTGTAAGATATTTAGTTACAATTTTAATTGTTGTCATCGCGTTTACCCAGACCGTATATCCAAAGATAATGTATAGATTAACATATTTTTCATGTAAATAATAAACTTTTTGCATGTTGACGATGTATTTATGTTAATTTGACCGATGTTTGTTGACAATACCTGGATGTCAACACGTGGTGCCTTTAACAAGTGCCATTGACCCGGTGTCGGGTCAACGATATGCTAACATATCACGAGCTATTGTTCCATTGCTGATTTAATGTTGGGCCAGCATCGCTGACGGTGGCCTAACATTAAATCAACCTCTTGTGCTTGCTGGGAGATAAAATCTTACGTCATGTGGCATAGTAACTACCAATCAAACAACCACCATTTTACAAAATAAAATACAAACCGCCATTAAGCATTAAACATTGACCTGCTGAATTAGTTTTCCTAATTTGTCTATTCATATCTAGCTGGAGTTATACTTAGGCATACCCTCATCACATTGAGGTGACGTATTGCGCAGCCCAGCAATGCCGGGTAAGATTTAAAGTTCAGTGGAGAAAAAACAAGTTTAATCACGTTATGTGCTCGTTTTCGTAATATTTTACATTAGATAATTAGTCAGATATTACACTAAGTGAGGGTATGGGTAGGGCTTTAGGGTACTTGTGCAGCAGTGTGCATATACAGGAGACATCCCATTCATTTTGACGGATACTTTGTTTCCTCGCACCACACACTCTGAAGGGGGACAACGCCTGCAGATAATGTATTTCGGGAATGCGTTGGAAGAGTGAGGAAAAACAACAGGATGAATGGCGAATAAAATCTGCGGAATATATCGGTCAGTGACAGCAAGGAATCTATAGGGAGATTCCTTGGTGACAGTGATACTCAGAGAAAGCAGTGATCTCTTTTCCTGACCTTTGACATGACCCACACACTCCTCCTACGTGTCCTCGGCACAAAGGCCAATATTTGCTTCGTTTCACAGTATAACCAGATATCTCGCTAAATATGTGGCTGTTTTCTGAAATAAAATATTTATAGCAAATCGCATTCCTGTAAAATAATTATGTCCACAAAAGAATATAACTTTATAAGAGCATAAACATTATATAGCGCACCATTTTGGCCACCCCGGGAATTGAAGAATATAAAGGATAATTCCGCCGTTATAATTTGAGCTTTCATGATTAAATACCACACATTTTATCTCCATACCCAGCAAGCAAAAGACGTTGAATAAGTTTGCATTCATTTTGTATTCAATAAGTTTTAAACAATATCACATGTTTATAATTCCACAATTTGTATAATGTATGAACTAACACGTTCATAAAGTGACAGCGGTGAGGTGAAAATAAAACATACGCAAATAATTCAAATTAACTATTATTTGATTTTCTGGAAGGAGATTGAACATGTATTTATTGCGAACATATTTAGAAGGTCAGTGGCGGATCCAGAATGTGCAAGAAGAGGGGGCGTAAATAGCCACATTTTGGCTGAAAAGGGATTGTTAGCTTCACTTTATTCCAAAAAATGCATGAAAATGCAATATTTTTACCAATGAGGGGGGGGGGGGGCGTACGCCGGGTACGCCCTATGCTGGATCCGCCACTGAAGGTAAATTATCATTATTCATATTTGACCAATTCTACAAATTTGGGCTTTATATCTCCTTATTTGTGACGTAGTTTCTGTATCCACGGCGTTAATAAAGATCAACACCTTGCTGTATCCATGCACTGAACTATGTTGTCCTCCTTAAAGCAGTTATTTGTCTGCGGACACACTTATTCCGGGAGTGATGGGAACTTTATCGAATCATCTGCTGGCGTCACTCCTGCCACGTCTCTGTCACTGGTGGGCAAACATGATACCTTGACCCAATGTTGGGGACGCTGGCCCAACATTAACCCAGCATTGGGCGAAGTATCGTGTTTGCTGGGTGGTCTGCAAATTATATAATCCGCGCCAGAAGACACACAGATTGCTTCACAACCAGATTAGCGCCGTAAACACTCAGCGGGTGTGTCTGTGTTTCTTGTGGATAGTTTGAACTCCACAACCTGGGAAAGGATCCACAAACATTTAACCCTTACAGCGCGGAGATCGACTTTAGACGTCAGAATCTGACGTCTGTAGACGTCAGATTCTGACGTCTAAAGTCGATCCCCGCACTGTAAGAGTAGAAATAGTTTTAATGGCGGCAGACCCATAACATAAGGTCTTCAAATGAAGCAGAATGAGCTCATTGAGCCATTTATAATGATTTCAAATTGAAAAAAAAACATTTCCTCCTTTATTTTACCACTTGAAGGGGCAACCCTTGTGCTGCTAGGACCGTATATAGGTTGCAAGCGTGTTCCAAACAAAATTAACTCTACTAAAATTTATAAATTATTTTGTGGATGGTGACCAGTTCATCAAATAATACAATTTGGAGGTTTTTCATAAATAGGAATATTTCTCCGCAATTTGGAACTCGAAATTGCGTTAGTAATTCCAGATTCAAAATGAATGAAAAATAGTAACAAATAATTCAGCAGCGCTAGGGTTATGACAAACATAAATCGGTCTTAGCCCTTAAAACACTAAATTAATTTGTAAAAAAAACATTACAAACATACAAACATTACAAAAACATTATCCGGAATACAACACAAAATCCTAGATCTTGTCAAAACAGATCGTATTTTAAAACAGAGTAACTAACGCTGTATTCCTTGAAGCGCTGAAATATTTTTGTATAAACCATGGAGACCAAAGGGTTTTTTCGACTTAAAACCATCATAAATGTCTTAGTTAGCTCTTTCTGCTTTATTTGACTACCTATGTTGTGAAAACAAATTACAGTGCGGGGATCATCTTCATCCGTCAGAATCTGACGTCTATACAGACGTCAGATTCTGACGTATAAAGACGTTCCCCGCGCTAACGCTTAACGCATATTATAAGATAAGATATACAGTGCTGGCAATGGCTTTAAAGCCGTAAAGCCTTTAGGCGCTGCATCATAGAATTTAAAGTTTTATCCACTTGAAGTTGTGTTTCGCTACCGCGACCCACAACTTCAAGCGGGTGAAAATTAACTTTATATGCGCAATTAATCAGATTAATTGTGAATGTTTCAAATTTAATGCCCATTTATCTTCCCACTTTTCTTTTTTGAAGGAGAAACAGAAAAGTTAAAATCGGCTATAGACGCGATTAGCACATAAAGGGTCAAAACCCTTTACTTGCTAGGGACGTGTATACGCGCACAAGTATTTCACATTATCCCTTAAAGCGCTGAATTAATTTGTAAAAAAAAACATCGCAACCAAAGGTTTTTTTATTAATTTGTTATCATCATAACTGTCTTAGTTAGCTCTTTCCGACTCATTTGAATACCTATGTTATGGGTCTACGGCTATTAGAAATAGTTGTACTCTTACAGTGCGGGGATCAACTTTAGTCGTCATAATCTGTCGTCTACAGACGTCAGATTCTGACGACTAAAGTTGATCCCCGCGCTGTAAGGGTCAACCTTACCGACTCGTTGATTCTTGAATTTTTAGACATTCAGACTTAAATCCGTTGAACCCTGACCTCATTCCTTGTGAAACATATTTTACATTAATGACTGAATAACTGAATCCCAAAAGAACCATTGTCATCGAGCGTACTCGTTTTCTCTTCCAGACACATTGCGCTGCATCACATGACCTTTTCCTCTATGAAATGAACGATTTCTATTTCTATTTCATATGTTTTAGTTAGACATATTTAGCTTTTACATTGCTAAAATCCTCTCACGTCTGGGTTATTTTTTAATTCACCTGAAAGTGGAATTGCTGAATAGTTTGTAAGCGTTTAAAGATGAAATAACACATTTAAACAAAAAAAAATTGTATTTAATTTTCCACCTCCCAGAATAGTTAATTTGATTTGGTATGATGGTATATATCGCTTTACAAATCTAAAAGAGTGAAATATGTACTTCACATATAGGTTAAACAATCTATTCTATAACCTATTTGAATAGCAACTGAATGAAATATTTGGTTGTCTGCATTAGCATTAAGAAGTTTTATTCAATCAATGTCTGTGACATTCTACGTATTATTATATATAGTCAATATTATTGCCGAATACTGCAGCTTCTAATGAAAGAGATTAGTTAGATAATAGTTAACCCTTTCATTGCTAAGCACGACTATTATAATAGTCGCTTTTAATCTGTTTATACAAAGAGGTTAAAATACAGCTATTGCGATGATTTGATGATTTTAGTGTTTAAACATCAGATTTGCAAATATTTGGTCTCAAATTATTAAAAATATAAGAAATTTTCACCCACTTGAAGTTGTGGATCGCGGTAGCGAGACACAACTTCAATTGGGTGAAAATTTAAATTTCGAGTGTGGGGCTTTAAGGTTAAGATAGATCTGATAAACAGGATGTGCCATGTTTTACCATCTTATTGGACAAAGTCTGGACTGGTCACAATCTACCTAATGCGTTGCTTTGTTGACTGGCAGGTTGTCAGTGGTGATTTTACAAGATATTACGTTGAGATTTGTCTCTTCAGACAAGAATATCTGCTTCAGAAAATCTCTCTTATTTGTCGCGGCTCAGCAATAACATTTTTTTTCATCCCTGTCACACGTGTCTGTTGTAAATTATCAATTTAAATGACACGGGTGTCTTCCAATTTGCGGCGATTTTTCCACGTGACAATGGCGTGCTATCAGACAAGCTGTCTGTCATTCTGCTATCATTAAAGCTGCACTGATTCAGTCCTTGACCGTTTAATTTCTAGTAACATAAATATGCGCACACAAATATTTTGTTTTAACAAAAATAGTTACAATACATTTACCTTTTCTACTTTTACCCGAAATCAACAAGTGCACAACGATGGCCTTTTTTACCCTCAAAGCGCTGATATATTTTATAAACCATAGGGACCAAAGGTTTTTTCAATTCGACATCATCATAAATGTATTAGTTCTTCCCTCTTCATTTGAATACATGTGTTATGGGTCTACGGTCATTAAAATAAGCACTAGTCTACAGCAATCATCCAATGGCAGCTGCAGCCTTCTCGTATCTGGCCATAATCTTTGGGCGGATTGCCAGTGGCGTACCCTGGTTCCTCCGCTCAACAGCGGAGCCAATGCAGCACCCGCATCAGTGCTGACGCTGATGTAGGCTGTGGTAGCCTTAAATAACCGGCAATAGCGTGTTTGACATTAGGTCTCTCACGTGGGATGAATGGAGTTACCCAGAGGGAGTTATCCTTCCTATTGTTACTCTGGGGACTATCCGACCCGAGGATAGCGGAGCTGCGCAAAATGCATTAAATTGCACAGGGAAAACTCAAGTCTCCAGCCGTCTGGGCATGTCTAGGGGTATATCCCCTAGGCATGCCCAGAACCCCTTACCGGGCGTGCGAAGGAAAATGCTCTCAATAACCCTCCATGCCCTATCACCCTCACCCTCACAGCATCATCTGTACATCATTCATCTCATCAATTGACTACAACGTTTTTATCGTATTACAATGCCACTTAAAAGACCTCTTGTGCCGAAAAGTGACGTAAAGCAAAGATTTACTACTACTACTACCTTTCACTTGCAATCAAAGAGTTTCATCATTAAATTGTACAGCGAAACTCAAGTCTCCGGCCGTCTGGGCATGTCTGGGGGTATATCCCCTAGACATGCCCAGAACCCCTTATCGGGCGAGCGAAGGAAAACGCTCTCAATAACCCACCATGCCCTATCACCCCCACCCTCACATCTTCATCTGTACATCATTCATCTCATCAATTGACTACAACTTTTTTATCGTATTATAATGTCACTTAAAAGACCTTTTGTGCCGAAAAGTGACGTAAAGCAATGATTTACTACTACTACCTTTCACTTGCAATCACATACATGTTATAACCGCCACATGGAAATTATCAAGGAGATACGCTCACATGTCACTGAAATATCAACAAGAATAAAATACGCTAGAAATATCTTTGCATACTACATTAGGCATCGTTGGGAAGGCGAGATGCACTCATCACAAGTCACCATTAAGCTCGAACCTTTAGGCGAGGGCTTTATGTGGTGACGAGTGCTGAGATCAGCCCATCTCGCCGTACCCAACGTTGCCGTATGTATTTTCTCGTACGAATATCTATCTGAAACGGCAAAATCAAACTGAACAGTAAAGCGTATGGAAAGAGCGCGAGATGAGCTGATCTCACTATACGTCTCGTAGTGAAAGCCAGCAGCATGAGTGCGAGACAGAGTAATGCTTCACCGAGGTTGATCTCACTCTATAGTGAGGGGTGCACCAAATCCTGCCGCATACAGATTGATGTCAGTGCCAGCATCGCGACTCATGTCCCCGAGCACATTACTAGACAACAAAATTAATGTAATTTATGTTTTTAGTGTTTTGTTTTCTTGTGTGATTTATAAAGGGAACGATATTGCTATTTTTAAAATGATGCAAAACACCTGACTGTTATTTTAGAAGCATTATTGTATGATTAAGAACAACTAGAACCCCTCGTCTAGTGCTTAATGCGCTATTTGGGCAATCCACCTGAAATAAATATGTTTATATATTATATATATATTTTCACCTGGAAATAAATGTAGAAAGCTGCATTTTCAAGGACAGTTGCCAATATACTTTTCTGTGCAGCTGAGTGCAGTTAAAATGGTCCCTTGTGGAGTAAACGGCCTGATCTGTTTCATGCATATTACAGAAGGCTACAGTTTATCAGCAAACGCGAGGCTCTGGTTTAATGTTGGGCCAGCGTCGTAGACGGTGGCCCAACATTAAGCCAGCATGGGCTAAACGGCTCACAGGAGCTGTTCACGTTGTCCTGGCTATTTTGCTGTCTATGTCAAAACATGCTTTTGATTTGTGACCAAGACGGTGCTGCAGGATCATGGATTACCAGCCTGAGAACTGACTTATTTGTATAATGTGACCTAGATCACGTCTAATGTGATGTGGACGAATCTTATTCAGGTCGAAGCACTTTCAGATAAAACGAGTGACTGTTGCTGGCTTTTTTGTACGTTGTGATGGGCGGGTACCCTGGTGCAGTGGTTAAAGCTGTCTGCTTGGAAAGTCGGAGATCGCGGGTTCGAGCACCACTCTGACCTTCAAGTTTCAAAGAAATGAAATGTTTCTCCCCCGCTCACTCGCAAATATTCAATATTGTGGGGAGCCTCCGTGACCAACAGGTAGCGTGCTCGGCCTTAGACCGCCAGGGGTCGAATTTCGAATCCGGTGTCTGGAGGGCAGTGTCATCTCATTCATCTCACCCTCCTCCGGAGGTTCTCCTGGCCCAGTTTAGCCTATATGTGCACAAAGGTGGCCTAAAACCCCATTCATTTCATTTCATTTGTACGTTTTGAAAACATCGTGTCGGGAAAAGTGTTAGCAGTCGACGTATAACGTAGTCGTATAACTAAGATATTTATGATGTATAAACCATATTTTTTATTTATTTATAATGGCGATAGACCCACAACATAGGTATTCAAATAAAGCAGAAAGAGCTAACTAAGACAGTTATGATGGTCTCCATGGTTTATACAAAAATATTTCAGCGCTTCAAGAAATACAGCGTTAGTTACTTAGTTTTAAAATACGATCTGTTTTGACAAGATCTAGGATTTTGTGTTAAATTCGGGATAATTGGAAGAAAAATTACTTTCACTTCGCGAATGAACGTCAGTTTTTTATTCATTTCGAGGAGCAGTTAATTTGGCACATATATTGTGATATATCCCTAATCAAGCCGTCTCTTCTTTCCTTTCACCTTGTCTCATTCACAAAAAAGCCAATTGCACCAAATAATACCCTTTGAAGAAAAAATCGTATTAAGAAGCCTGTCTACATTTTTATCCATCTATATCCAGGATTATTATTTTTGTCCAGTACTTTAAATGCTACATTCATTCTGTATTATTTGTTTTTTTCCAAGCTGAAAACTAGAGCGCAATTCACGGCTTCAAGTAAAACAAACAGTGGTAATATTAACCATTATCATGCTGATTAAATGTATTTAAATTTTCAACCACTACCGCGATCCACAACCTCAAGTGGTTGAAAATTACTCATTTTGTTTAATTCGAGACAAAACATTTGCAAATCTTGATGTTTAAACCTTTCGAGCCTGAATTTACCATTGTCATCTTCATCCACTACAAGCCGCGAATTGCTGTCGCAATTCTCGACTTGTAGTGGATGAAGATAATTTGAAGAGGGCAAGAAGATAAAGAAAATCGCCATGTATTAGTAAGCCAGTTTTATGGAAATTTTCATTCTAAAACCCTTAGTTGTATGCAGATTAAGTCTATTTTTAGAGATGTAAAATGATGCTTTAATGCATCGTGAGGGTTCAAAGGGTTAAACACTCATCTCATTCCCAATATCAGTGATTTGATCGACTGATAAAACATGTTAAAAACGACAAAAGTCGTGATCAGCAGGAAAAGGATTAAGTTAAAATGTTCATCTCGTGAATTGATGTACGTGATTGTGGCGTGATTAGGGAGGGGAGCATTTTTAAAGCAAATTAAATAATAACCCTCCAAAATTAAAAAAAAATATTAACTCAGATCCCACCTGAGCAGTCCCCTGACGTTTGGCCTCCCCCGTGACCTTTTTTCTGGATACGCCCCTATAGATGAACTAGACCTATATCTTCTATTGATTAGAATGTTTTTTTCTTAATATATACTGGTATTGATGAAGAAGAACATTATAGGGGAGAACCGCAAACTGCAGAATTGTTAGGTTTATAATATGCATGTCTTTTTAGTCATTAGCAGTTCACTATGGTGATTTTTGATCCAATAAAATAATATTTCCTCTAAGATTTATTGTATTTTAAATCGTTAGTAATGGTCGATAGTTTCTGCCATCAACCGCTTTCGTAAACACCTTAACCATTTCAGTAACGGAATCGTACCGGATATCTTTTTAATACAAGTCATTTAATACTTAACTGTATAAAGCTACGGCCCCACCAAACGCCGCGCCGCGCCGCGCGCTAAAAAACATAAACTTTACTGTTTAGGCCTATCATAGCAGTGGCTACACTGGAAGCGTATTTCTTCGACACAATCAGGCTGAAATCAATAAAAAATCGGTAATTTTATTTCGGGTTCTTAATATGACCATATGATGTAAACATGTATACAGACTAGAACTCATCATCATCATTTATTTTATTATACTGACATGTAGATCATATAATAAAGCACAACATATAAATTAAGTTAGTCGTACCCAGCCCATAAGTCAGTTCAAACTAGGTATATATTAAACTTAATAGTGTGAGCGATATACCGACCACATGTCCTCAGCAGAAACGAGAAACCAGCCCAGCGCCGACCAAGCGCTGGCCCAGCATCTACGACACTGATCCAGCACTCACCCGGCACCGGGAAGTGGTCTCGCGCCCGCAAGGAATAGCTGTCAGAAAAAGTAAATTAACCTCTCCTATAACATATTATAAAATAAACAAGCACGAGCAATTGGCAACACCTATCCATAAAGTGACAGTATATATACAGATTCTCGGGAGTGAGAATACAAATATGTATACATGCAAAAATGAGTTCATACAACACACAATTCTTAATAAATATAACTTTGGTGATATAGCTATCACAAAAGTACAGTATTAATAACAATGACTGCGATATATATATATATATATATATATTGGAAACTGTGGACGATTCATCGTCCCGTCCCCTCGCGACCAAAAGGTGTCAGTTCCCACTTCACCGGTGGCAACCAGCACCCCTTGATCCCGAGGTGACAAGATAAACGATATGATAACGACTATATAAACAGAGTGTTTTGTCTTTTGTTCCACGCCGTCCTCACAAAGCGATACAATGACCTGGTGAGGTTATCAGAGGACATAATATATACATTTTTCAGCATCATTGAAAAAATTAATACGGAAATCATCATATAGAGTGCAATTACAGATAAAATGTTGTTCGTCTTCTATGGCACCAGAATTACATAAAATGCACTTCCTCTCAGATATGTCTTTTCTTGTAAAGCGACCAGTCTCAATTGCTAATGGTAAAACTCCGCACCTGAGCTGCGCCAATAAAGATCTAACACTTTTAGAAATACCTATCAATATATAGTTTTCAGGGCCTAATATAGTTTAAATTTAATATATGATCGTAGTTTTGGGAATGACTTCACTGATGTTCTCCACTCTTCTTGAGCTAACTCCCACACTCGTTCTTTGAGTGCCTTAAAATCAAACTGATCCTGGTTATAAAAATGAGTGTGCGAGTCCAGTTTTAAAAAGGTGCTACATATATCAGATGACCAATTATTTCTCCTGATTAGCCAGTCCCACTCAAAAATTTTCTTCGTTAATCGAGATGAGTCCATCTGAACAAGTCTATTCCACAGTCTTACTTTACATAAAATTCGTGTATATTTAGGCGAAAGCCAACCCATATCCCCTTCCATAATAGCTAATGGTGTACTCCTGGGTACAGAAAGAAAAAAACCTTAGAGCCCGATTAAAAATGTTGTTGCAACGTGGATATTTTTTTTCTTTCCATGTAGCAGCACCATATTCATAAATAGGAGTAACACAAGAATTAAACAATTTAGTGTACGTTTTATACCCAAAATTTCTTAAAGACCTAGATTTACTTATAACTGCTCCTAGAGCTCTACCAGCTGAGCTACACAATGTTTCTACTGCCATATCATATAATAAAAATTCATCCAATATAAGCCCTAAGTATTTATAGCTGGATACAGTCTCGATAATATTGGGGCCTTTTTTTAAATGTAAAATCAGAAGCACGTTTTCCAACATTTCTAAAGTGTATTATTTTGGATTTGCTCTCATTAATTTTCATTCTCCATTTCTTACACCAATTATAAACAGTATCAAGTAAACATTGTAACTTAGCTTCAGAATCTGCAAAGACACTAGATCGTCTGCATACAATAAAGAACATACATTTATACCATTAATATCTACCCCAGATATATGAGAATTCAGATCAACAATGAGATCATTAACATAGAAATAAAATAGCGTTGGTGATAACGACTCACCTTGATGAACTCCGCTATTTACGCCAAACCATGGGGTGTAAAGGCCGTTTAATCTAATGGTGGAAGTTGTTTGACTGTATAATTGTTTAACTGCGTTATATATTCGACCATGTATACCATAAGTTTATACAACAATAGATTTCTGTCTAACCAGTCAAATGCTTTCTGCATATCTATAAATGCAATGAAAAGGGATTTACCATCATAACGTACGTTTCGGATTATAGATGTCAAACTAAACAAATTATCAAGACATGATCGATTACTACGGAAACCACTCTGCTCTTCTACAAAAATACCAGCTGTTTCAGCAAACCCACTTATTCTCTTGTTAATAATAGATGTATAAATTTTACTCATACAAGATAATAAGGTGATCCCTCTATAATTCAATGGAACACTAGAGTCTTTCATACACCCTTTGGGTACTGGCACGATGAATCCTTTTAACCAAGCTGAAGGTACTATAGAATTTTTAAAACAGTAGTTGAAGAATATATGCATTAAGGTAATAATAGATGGTTGTTTCAATACTTCATTTGGTATATTATCAATTCCACTAGATTTTTTCAACTTTACTTTTTTGACAGCATATAAAACTTCCTGAAAATTAATATCTTCATTTAGGTACACATTAAAATTTTCCAGGTGAGCAGTTTCCAGTTGTTGTTTATGATCGTACATAGTATGTCTAAATTCTTCCTGCTCTCTATCCTCATGATCCTCACTGACATCAATATTATATAACTTAGAAAATTCATCCATCCAGTGATTTAACACGGACTGTTTATCAGATGTAACAACACCGTCATTAGTTTTAATTTCCATTGGAATTATGTTTTTCTTTCTAATCCCTAGATTTTGTATTTGATTCCAAAACTCTCTCGGGTCATTATCGTTTAATTTTTTAATTTTGTCCACTGTTTTTTTGCGGTATTTCCTCTCACATAACCTCAAATATTTATCAAATTCGCGATGTGATTTTAAATAACTTAATTTAAAGAACTGCAATTTATTTTTATTTTTTTTGTTATCTACCAGTTTAGCGAGATATAGAGACGAAATGCCTGTATTTCTTATTTTAGACATGCATGTCCGAAATAAGAAATCGGGGATTTTTTTTATGATTTTAGCCTGATTGTGTCGCTTTAAGATCACCCCATATTTATTCACCTTGAGGTGGGAATTGCGATGGCAATTCTTATCTCAAATGGCAGTAATCACATGGGTGTTGGGTGCGTTATAAATTCGCCCACACTAAAAGGGATAATATCCTACCGGTAAAAGGGTAATTTATCAAGCTTATGTCGCTGTTTTCTAATTTAATTGTAGTAAATCACTTTACGTATGGCTGTTTCTCTGATATATGACACATATGTTTTTAATTCGCGGTGGGAACTGATAAGATATCTCAGGATTAATTTCGTCTGGCAGGTTTAAATTTATCAAGATTATAGCATTGTTTTTTAGTTCAGTTCTGTGGTGTCTTTGTGGAAAAACACCGTGACGCCAGAGCTGGTTTACCCTTGTACTGCGGAATTATTTGTTTCTATTTTTCTTTCATGTAAAGCTGGAATTGCTGACGCAATTTCCAGCTTCAAATGACAAAAAATATTACCATTTACTAAAAAATAAACACATTGCGAATTGAGTTATTTGATGAACTTCATAATATATTTTATTTATTTATATTACATTTAATTTGGTCTCACGTTTGCTTTAAACCGCAGCAGTTGTTTAGCAGTACATGTATGTCTATTTACCGACATTACCGACATGCACAATATTTAACCCTTTAACGGCCGGTGCCGCATATATTCGGGTTTTAATTTTTTATTAGTACATTAAGTACCACATTTTAAATATGTTCAAGATAAAATGTGACATCAACCAGCAAGATTTGAAAAGAGTTGACCTCCATTTTGTCAAATCTGAATAATTTTTACTCACTTGAAGTTGTGGATCGCGTCAGCGAGACACAACTTCAAGTGGGTGAAAATTCAAATTGAATAATTTGGCGGTTAAAGGGTTAAAACACACTACTACATTATTTGCTTTGTCCGCCAACTACATTCTCAGCTGGTAATGGAGAGTTATATGTTGACCAAGTACAGACCAATTATCATGGTATGCCATGGTATTATAATCAGTCAAGTGTGACCGAGCTGTTGATTATGAGAGATCCTCAATATGGTCGAATGTGTTTTAAGTCAGTTAAAACCCTCGGACCTCTACATTCCTAGCTGTGAAAAAAGCCTCGGCCTTCGGCCTTGACCTTTTTCACAGTTAAGAATGTAGAGCTCCTCGGGCTTTATCCTATACGTATCATAGTAGTTAGGGAATGGCCATGTAATGCTGTGGCGTTTAACCCTTTCCAGCCTGAATTTACCATTGTCATCTTCATCCACTAGAATTCTCGACTTGTGGTGGATGAAGATGACTTAAACCGTGTGGCAAATGAAATTAAATATATCGTTACTATAAAAAACAGTTCGGTGATTTTTTTCGTTCTAAACCTCTAGGTTTCAGAAAATTCAGTCATTCTTCTAAAAAGAAAAGCGTCCTTTCAATGAGCTAACATATCAGTATAAACGTATTGGGCTGCATTATGACTATATTAACCCTTTAAGCGCTAAGTACGAGTCGTTTTTAATCCGTTTTATTAACCTATTACCACTCTCAATGGGAATGAAATTAGTGTTTGAACAAGACGATTTGCAAATGTTTGGTTACATAGAAATAAATATGAGTGAAGAAAATAAATTCTAATTGAATCAAATCATTTGGTGCGCATCAATTAATTAGTTGGCTTGTAACGTAACAATGATTATTGAAGATCCCAGCAAACAGGAAATATTCACCAAGTGTTGTTTTAATGCTGGCTCACTGTCTACGACACTAGCCCAACATTAAAGCAGCATTGGGCCAAGGCATCATGTTGGCTGGCCTCACGACTGTTCATATGCTCGGCTTACTTACATCAGTGGTTTTATTGAGGCTGTTTTCAGAATGTCAGTAATGTTGTATATCGAAATGAAATGAAATGAATGAGGTTTAAGCCACTATTGTGCACATGTAGGCTAAACTGGGCCAGGAGAACCTCCTGAGGATGGTGAGATGAATGAGATGACACTGCCCTCCGGACAGATAATTCGAAATTCGAGCCCTGGCGGTCTGAGGCCCAGCACACTACCTCTCGGCTCCACAATATTGAATCTTTACGAGTGAGCGGAAAAGAGACATTTTTGTTTCTTTGAAACTTGAATGCCAGAGCGGGAATGCCCGCGATCGCAAGCTTTCCAAGCAGGCAGCTTTAACCACTGCACCAGGGCCCGCGTGTCAGTTGTACATCGAATATGACACATGTAAGTCCTCGCGGAAAGTGTGGGCGAAAAAAGCCAGACCCGAGCTTCCAGACCCTGTAACTCCACGGGCGATTCTCTAAAAATAGGGGAGACCGGGGCTAGTTGAAACGATTTTCAGAAAAGTTGTTCCACGAGTCTTAGTTTTAGTGTCAGGTTATTGAAACGAAGCACTAAAGACCATCATTAACGGCGGATCTCGTGTGTTTCAACTAACCCCGTGTTTTTACTAGCCCCAGTCTCCCCTACATTTGGTCGGGTTGTGGCTAGAAACTCAGAGGTAGTTGGTTCGAATTTTTTACCGGTCAGATGTTTGTCATCGGGGTTGCGCATATACAATGATCCAAACCGTACTAGAACATCGAGGACACGATCCTTGAAAGTAGTACGGTTGTTTCCCTCTTTCCGCGTGATTATCATGTAGCTGGGTTGGTTCCGGTTATTAGTTATCAAAGTATTTTCCAAGGCTATCCTCTCTGTATTTTTAGCCGCAGCGGAATAATAATCCAGAGAAAAGCTACTTTACCATGCTTATGGCGTGCCATGATCTATGTCGACTCCTTGCATGGCTAAGCTCGTATATATAATTTAAAACTGGTCTCAAACGAAATAAGGTGTCACTGAAATTGACAAAATATGTTATGGTAGATGACAGGATACGTTGGCCCAATGTTGAATTAATGTTGGGCCAGCGTCGAAGACGATGGGCCAACTTTAAATCAACTTTGGTCCAACGTCTCCTTATAGTAGATGCAGTTTGAGAGACGTCTATCTTTCATAATTAGAAATATTTTTGATGATTTTTATTTTCTGTCACTTTCAATAATGGATCGCGGCACCGAGACACAACTTCAGGTGACTGGAAATCTAAATTTGGGATTGTTTTTAAAATGAAAATATACCTGCACAACAACCCAAAGGACATGGATGAAGTATTTGATGACAAAAAATATTAGCTGGATGCTGGGAAAGCACTGTACATTTTGACCCAGTATTAAAACAGCACTGGACCGCCGTACTTAGCAACGACTGAGACAGGTCTATATATGGCAACATGACTGTCAGACTATAAGAGGATATAAGGCCTATATATATATACGCCTGTGACCATTATCACTGAGGTACGAAATGAGCAGCTGCGTCTTATGCTTCAGACCGATATAACGAAGATGTGCGTCTAGAAATCACCTGCAATCATTCCAAAGAGGAGGGAAACTTCATGTTACAGACTGCGGCACAAAATTATTGTGGATATTTAGTGTAATGTGAAATTATATAGTGCCGACAATGACGTGTTATAGACCCTTGTCCGGCAAGGCTCTTAACTATATATTTAACCTTTTAACCCTTTAAGCCTTAAAGCGCTGAATTTATTTGTAAAATACATTGCAAACAAAGGGCTTTTTCAGTTTGAAATCATCATAACTGTCTTACTTAGCTCTTCACGATTCATTTGAATACCTATGTTATGGGTCTACGGACATTATAAATATGCTCACTCTTACAGTGTGGGAATCGACTTTAGAGTCTACTGACGACAGATTCTGACGTCTAAAGTCGATCCCCGCGCTGTAAGGGTTAACCGCCGGTGCCGCATATATTCGGGATTTCATTTTTTATCAGCACATAGAGAACCACCTTTTAAAAATGTTAAAGATAAAATGTGACATCAATCAGCAATATTTGAAAACAGTTGACCTCCATTTTGTCAAATCTGAATAATTTTCACTCACTTGAAGTTGTGGATCGCGTCAGCGAGACACAACTTCAAGTGGGTGAAAATTCCGATTAAATAATTTGGCGGTTAAAGGGTCAAAGTATCATACTGATTGAAAGCAACTTTTTATATCCACGACACCTGACTTCGAACAAAAAAATGATCAATTTAGTTCCACAATATATAGGATATAAGGCAAATTTTATTGAGGTTTCATCCACTTTAGGTCATCTTCGTGCACTACAAGTCGAGAATTGCGTGAGCAATAATTTTTTCAAGGCTTGTTGTGGATGAAGATGGCAATAGTAAATCAAGGCTTGAAATGGTTTGAAGCAAGGTATGACACATGTATAATGTCAATGAAATTGATACGAAAATCAGTTTGTGTTAGATGATCCGCTAAGCAAGTTAATTAAACTTTGAAGGTCGTGAATCGCGTCAGCAATTTCAACTTTCAACAATTTCAAGCCTGACTTTACCAAAGTCATCTTCATCCACTACAAGCCGCGAATTGCTGTCGCAATTCTCGACTTGTAGTGGATGAAGATGACTTGAAGTGGGTGAAAAACTAAAGAAAATTGCCATGTATTGGAAAACCAATTTCATGGAAATTTTCGTTCTAAAACCTCTAGTTGTAGGAAAATTAAGTCCTCTTTCAGGGATGTAAAATGATGATTTAATGCATCGTGAGGGTTCAAAGGGTTAAGTGACAGGTTGCTGAGTTAAATATCTACATACATAGCACTTTCGCATCACTTGCCTGAGATAATGGTTAACCAACTTTGTCATTCAGGGGCGTCGGAAGCTTAGTAATTAATTGCTCTGGGTTTTGCTAGTCCCTAATTAAAATTGCGATATGAGAGAATCCTGAACAATATTTTAGATTAAAATATAATAATTATAGTCGGAACCACATTGACCGTTGTGAATGAATTTCTCGGTCAATTCTCAACCAATTTTCATGAAATTTTACACACACTATTCTCCATTCATGTCGTGACTACCCTGAAAATTTCGCAAAGTTTTGATAAGTATTTGAGAAGTTAAACCATTTGACATGAATAAATAAAAATGTTGCCCTCTATAAGCCCATTAGCTTCTTCTCATAATTTTATTATATGACACATGGTCTAACTTCTAAAATACTTATGAAAACTTCGCAAAACTTTCAGGGAAGTCATGACATAAATGGAAAATAGTGTGTGTAAAATTAAATGAAAATTGGTTGAGAATTGACTGAAAAATCCGCGAAATTTAATAATCCTAGTTGATGAATTTAATGTGAATCTGACTATAAGCTAAATATTGTACAAGACGTACATGTTCCGATGCCCCTGTCAGCCATTGTCATTGTCATTGTCATTGCCCCATGTAATTATATAGGACAACCAGAAGGTTATTGCCTCCCCCCCCCCGCTTCAATTTCTTTTCACTGAAACTAATAACATGCACAAACATTGACTAACTTAAAACACACCACTTCATTATTTTCTTTGTCTGACCACTACTACATTCTAAGCCGGGAATGGAGAGTTATTGTTGATCAAGTACAGACCAATTATCACCTTATCACGGTAGTCCTATGGTGTTAAAATCAGTCAGGTGTGACCGAGCTGTTGATTATGAGGGATCATTATTATGTTCCTTATTATGTGTTTTAAGTCAGTTAAAACCATCGAATTCTACATTCTTAGCTGTGAAAAAAGCCTCGGCCTTCGGCCACGACCATTTTCACAGCTAAGAATGTAGAGCTCCTCGGGCTTTATCCTATACATAATGCATGAACATTCAGTTGATCACCAGAGACGATCTGTCCCGCCTTTTGTTCCGACTTGTTTTTTTCCGATTCTAAAAATATCCAACAGTGATGAATGACCGAATAAACGGACAGACAAATCCTGTTTCTCCCGAGATAAGCTGTCTGAATGGTGAACCGACCGACTAGCAAACACGGGACTTTCACCCATTGTCGGGTCAATGCTGGCCCAGCGTCGAAGACGGTGAGCCAGCATTGACCCAACATTGGGTTGATATATTGTGTTAGATGACCAGTGACCAGGAATCTGATTGGTGAAGACCACAATCTCGACCAATCAGATGACTGAATTCTGACAACATTCGGATCTAGGATCTGCTCTCTTGTTGCATCTGGATATATAAGCCTGTCTATAGTATTCCTGTGATTCGTTTCTAATTTTATATGGTACCTATAGCAATGTATATATGCCCTAAATCTTGTACGAATATAATATGGCAATAAATTTGATTTGATATAGGCCCCTGCTTGAACTAATTTAACCCCTCACCTTCCAGTGGCCCATATAAGCACACAAAACAATTATATTATCAAAAAGTATAAAAACAATTAAAAACGGAATATATATTGAAGTATGTACTATCAATTGTTCGGTTGATTTCTCCTAAAATTAGTTGTGGCTACGTCCTATCTCGAGCCGATCTGAACAGATCTAGAAAAAAAGATTGTGCGATATGAACCATTCAAGCGCCAGGCACGACTATAAATACAGTCTGTCGTTTTTCATCTGTTTTATAAGCAGGTTAAATCACAGTCATTGGAATTGAAAAGATATGCAAATTTTTAGTGTGAAATTTAAAAAATCTGAGTAATTCAGTGTATTCAAGGTATGCGTCGCGGTGGTGAGACATAGCTTCAAGTGGGTAAAATGTAAATAAGATCACTCAATGGGTTAAATAAATGTAGCGACTGCATTGGTGGATAAAAGATTACAATGCATATTGATTCACTAGAAATTACTGATATGATATATAGATCTTGATTGTAAAAATCAATCTATTTGTAACTATCGTCACATGATATTCATGGTAATCATAAGTGCAAAATGTACAAATTATAATCGTGTTCTAAAACATGATCCAGATACATAATCGTGACATCCAGTCTTTGTGGATGACCTTTAACCCTTACAGCGCGGGGATCGACTTTAGACGTCAGGGTCTGACGTCTGTAGACGTCAGATTCTGACCCCGCACTATAAGAGTGAACATATTTATGATAGCCGTCGACCCGTAACATAGGTATTCAAATGAAGGGGAGAGACCTAACAAAGACATTTATGATGCTTTCAAATTCTAAACACCTTCGGTTTCCATGGTTTATACAGAAATATTTCAGCGCTTTAAGGGCTGAATTTAAATGTCAATGCATGATTAGGATTGAATAAATCAGATAAATGAAATGCCATCACCAGGGCACATTATGAACACATTGTGAACACATTATGCAGCCACATCGCATCCCAGCACTGTCCAACAACGCTGAATTCTCATAACTAAAGATATTTCTATTTACGAAAAATATCACCTCTCAAATATAATTGCTTTCACTACCTCAGCACTAATCACAGCTATTTTAGTTACTTCAGTAATATTCACCATTTTGCATATCAGAAGAATGAAATTCCTACACATTTCAGAATGAAAAAACCTTTTAATAACAGCAATATATTTTTTTATTTGCGACACACTTCAAGTCAATTTCATTCACTACAAGTTGAAAATTGCGACAGCAATTCGCGGCGTGTAGTGGATGAAGACTGTAATGGTCAATTCAGGCTTGAAAGTGTTACATTTTAATTAACCACTAGCAGAACAAAGTATACCTGTTTTGTTGTAGAAAAACGTTCTTCGTGACCAAGACGCACTAGACGTGGTGGACCACGATCCACAAAAGACAATGAACTTCTCCACATGATTTATGAATCTTTCTCGCATATAACATAAATGATATTATATCGTATATAGTTGAGTCACTTAATTATGATATTTAAATAGGTGATTCACAATATTTTTCTATCGCCCATCAGCCCATTGCTATTCATGATTATTGATGCATCGTGAATCACTGTGGCCTCGAGGTAGAGTGATCACCAGTTTTGGCGTTCGCATCTTGTGGCTGCGATCACGCTAGTGACGGTGCCGTCACCACCCTGTCTTGCATCCTGACATTGAACCCATGTTTACTCACTTCCCACATAGACAAACCCGCTTTTTATTGGATGTATTCTCAAAACTCCTAAATGTCTGTATACACGAACACCCCTCGTATTGATGATGGGTGTCCCCCCTTCGATTTAATCGTTCGCAATGTTTGGCTTGCACATTTTTACTCTCAAATTAAACTAATTTTCACTTACTTGAAGTAGTGGGTCACGCTAGCGAGACAGAACTTCAAGTGGGTGAATATTTAGGTCAGATAACTTGGCTGGTAAAGGGTCACACATGGATTATTTGTGGGTGATCAAATTCAATACGAACAGCGTTACGAACAGTGTTTTTATTTTAGGGCAAACTTTTGCGATGCCCCGCTAAGACAAACACGCCATCTATACGCGGCTTTTTGTAATTATCGCCGCTATGACACCGCGTGCTGTGTCCAGCCAGGTAAGGAATGTCGGATAAAATAGGATTATCTCATCTTGATCCGACATTCTTCATCCGGTCCCACGTGATTGGATCACGTGTGCACTCTGCTGGTCATGCGACTTGACTGCCATCTCGGCAAACACAAAATATTGTCCAGATGTTGGTTTAATGATGGGCAAACGTCTGAGACAGTGATCCTACTCTACGTATGATTATACCCAGGCAACTCCAGGTATTCACTGAGTATTGTGTCAGTGTTGTAGACGGTGGCCCAGCATTAAAACAACACAGGGTCGACTCGACGTCTGGGGTTTGCATGGTAGGACTTTCAACAAAAAAAGGGACGTCAATCATAGCTGGCCCAGTATTAACAATAAAGCGCTAAATTAAATTCTTTAAGTTTTCACCCACGTGATTTTCACTGCGTGAAATACAAATATACTCTTTACCTTTACATTAACCTTTAAAACACTACATTGAAACATTTTAATTCTCATCCATTCGAAGTTGTGCCTCACTAGCGCGACCCACAACTTCAAGTGGGTGGAAATTACTCATATTTGTTTACAATTGAGACCAAACATTTGCAATTCCTGACTTTTCAACCCACATTTTATTCCCAATATTGAAAACAGTGATTTAATTAAGTAATACAACGGATTAACCCTTACAGCGCGGGGATCGAATTTAGACGTCTGGCATCTGTATACGTAGACGTCAGATTCTGACGTCTAAAGTCGATGTAGACGTCAGATTCTGACGTCTAAAGTCGATCCCCGCACTGCAACAATAAAAATATTTATAATGGCCGTAGACCCATAACATAGGTATTCAAATAAAATCCGAAAGAGCATTTATGATGATTTCGAATTTATTAAAACCCTTTGATTTCCATGGCTTATACAAAAATAATTCAACGCTTTAAGGATTAAAAAGCGACTGTAAACGCGCTTAGCGGTTTGAGGGTTAAAGGAACATTCTACGTTATAGATAATGAGCCAATGCTGGTTTAATGTTGGGCCACCGTCTACGACGCTGGCCCAACATGAAACCAACATTGGGTGAATGTCTCGTGTTTTCTGGGTGGGAGTGTGATAAAAGCATATCTTTCCTTAGAAGCAATAACCCAGGCCGGGCAGACAGGCAGACATAGTCCACGGCAAAGTGTGGCACGCAACGACATGCAGTGATCACGGTGAGCCGAACCATATTGACAGAAAAAACGGGTTGCCAATCGATCGCGGCCCGGATAAGTCTGCCCATCTAAATCCCAGTAGTTATTGGGTCATTGCTTGAGGGAGGTAGTCGCTCACGAAATCCCCAAGACTCAATTATCTTCCCCGTGCTGATGGAAAACCACAGACACCACAAGAACTGATGTCCAAGCATTTTACCATGGTTCAAATGTAGCGATAAAGGCACATTTTCTCGAAAATAAAAACAGTTTACAGTGTTCACGAGATAAATTATCACATCATTTTTGTTATAAAGTATTGTTATAGGGTCATTCCTAACGCTGTTGTGTTCGGCCATGCAGTTATATACAAATAGAACAAGATGGTCAGATTAACATTTGTTATGGTCAATTCTGTACCGCATTTATCATGTCTACATCCCATCATATTTTCAAAATTAGTGAAAAAAATGATCAATCAAAGTCAACATAAAATTTATTTCTGAAAAACTGGATCTTTTTTTTGTGGGCCTAACTCATTACTCATATGACAATAATATAAGACGCACCGAAGAATAAATTAACTTTGAATACCCAACTTCTTTAACATATGTTGTATGAGATTATATTATTGGTCAATGTTGATATTTTAATGTATTTTTTGAAGTTATTACATGTACAGTCCATTATCCCATGCATTTGATTGTTTACTGTTTTAATATTTACGTCCACCCGCGTATTTTGTCTGAGTATAGGATTTATGGTGTGATCTTGTGGTATGATCGTATTGAATGATCTTATGATAGGAATACACCACAAGACTATTCGGACCAAGTATATGGTAGACTTTCCCTGTCGAACTGATGAATTCACGTAGTCATTCACATCACATGATAAGCTCATCGCCGTCATTCAGTTGGGGTTGTTTCTATTATGGGTACACTACCATACTTGGGTTGACTCTTTTGTGACTATTCTGATACAGCCCTATATGACAATAATTAATGACTGAACATTGAATGCTAAACATCAACTGTGTTTCTTCTCAAAGCACATGCACCTCTTTGGACAACTATTTAATCTCTACAGCTCTAATCTATTCAATATATTTCCAATAACTTAAAAATGTGTATCGCTACCGCGATCCACAACTTCAAGTGATTGAATTTTATGTGACTTGTGAAATTTGTGCTTTGTGAAATGTCCCAATATTTTCAATGTTTGACTTACAAGATTTTGGAAACAACAGATTATGCAGGTGCTTATCATGCTAATGAAACCACATAATTTCTACTGTAGTCGACATCAGTACAGTGGGAATAATGTCTGTACATCAGCCGGGCTTGAGCGTCAGTTAGATCTGAGACCACAGACACCGGGAACATAATCTATAGCGGGGGCTCATATAATTGTACCCGTCTCACGGGATAGTGTGAGAACGCAACCACCGAAAATCTGGATTTCTGTCGAATTATTCAAGCTGAAAATACAAAATCATAGGCTTGCCTGACTGTGAAAGACTCCGATCTGTCATCTTTCAGCGTGGTGAATCGTTCACTGGTGTTTTTCAGCATGGGGAATCTTGACTGGTGTTTTCACCCGTTTGAAGCTGAAATTGTTCACGGAATTCCCAGCTTCAAGTGGTTGAAAACACCTTTACTTTTAAAAAGCAAACTTCCCACCGATTTCACAGCGATTTTATAAAGTCTTGTTTTGAGGGTGTACTTTGTATATAAGTATACATTTACTACAATAAAATGTACCATAATGCACGCATTGACAATGCAATGCAATGCAATGCAATGCAATGCAATGCAATGCAATGCAATGCGATGCAATGCAATGCAATGCAATGCAATGCAATGCAATGCAATGCAACGCAATGCAAAGCAATGCAATGCAATGCGATGCGATGCGATGCGATGCGATGCGATGCGATGCGATGCGATGCGATGCAATGCAATGTAATGGATCGATCACTTTTCACACTTGCCTACAGGAATACCTCAGGGATATTGGACACATCGTGAGAAATTTTCAGCGTGGATATGCACTTAATCCGTGTTTTCCCTTTCCCTTTCCCACACCTTGACGATAGAGCACCTATGGTCAAGGTGCCCTACTCTCCCCTACATGCGTGTTTGACTTCACACAATTGCCAATTAATGCTGGGACAATGTTAGGCTAGCATTGCAGAGAGTGGCCAGCCCCACAAATCAGATGTGACAGCGCATCCACTGTAATGGTATTATATAGGCTGATTAATGATCATCAACCATCCACCTCACCAGGCGTGAGACCCATGTCAACAGTCTCAACTCAATGCTTATCCTCTCCATTTTGTCATCGTTTTTTGTTTCGCATCGGTATTTTAGCATGCGAGTATATCATAGCATGCCTATACACTGCAAACATGATAGGCCTACACTCACCCAATTCTGGGGTAATGTTGGCCCACCGTCTTGGACGTTGGTTCAGCATTACTAAACTATTGGGCGAACGTCTCGTGTTTGCTGGGATATACGTCCCAGACGGTGGACCTACATTAACCCAGCACTAGTTCAACGTCTCGTGTTTGCTGGGGTATGACTGAGAGCTGACTGATCCCCATTAACCCCTTAACCCTTACAGCGCTGACATTATTGTTGTACAAACCATGGAGACCAAAGGGTTTGTTCAAGTTGAAGTCGTCATAAATGTCTTAGTTCACTCTTTCCGCTTCATTTGAATACCTATTTTATGAAAAAAAAGGTGGAAAACAGGTTTTCTAATGGAAAAATAGAAAGTGGACAACAGGTTTTCTTATGGAAAAATAAAGCTGGACAACAGGTTTTCTAATGGAAAAATAAAGCTGGATAATAGGTTTTCTAATGGAAAAAGAGAAGATGGACCACAGGTGTAATCGGGTATATCTCCAGCTACATGATTGTGCTCCACATCAGTCCATCCGTGGCCAGGAGAGACAGAGAGCTCCCGAGGTGCTGAAACAATGTTTGTGACACAATGTTTGTGTAATGTTGGGCCAGCGTCGCAGACGGTGGGCCAACAGTAAACCAACATTGTTTCAGCGTCTCATGTTTGCTCAAAGAGGTTAATCTCGACGGACGTTGAATAATATATACGTCAATTTGGCGAGGTACAAAAATAGCCGAGCACGTTCTAATAGGGTGTATTTTCTCGACCTGATTCCAAGCATGCATACTGTCATACAGGTACTTGTAGGTTGGCCAGAATTTAAAATAAGTGTTAACTATTCTCGTTAACCTTATATCAGAATTGACATATATAAAATCACATTATATATTACTTGGTTTATTCTCCCAACACCTTGTTTCATCAGATAGCATATACAGATATTCAATTTATTTCTCATCTCATGTCTCTTGACTCATGTGTATCAAGTCACTGAATGAGTATCTGTTTTATTATTTGAAGGGATTTGGCAACTTTGAATACGGAGGCCTGTGAATGAGTAT
The DNA here is from genome assembly GCA_964017125.1 of Flabesymbios commensalis. Taxonomy (NCBI): domain Eukaryota; kingdom Metazoa; phylum Annelida; class Polychaeta; order Terebellida; family Flabelligeridae; genus Flabesymbios; species Flabesymbios commensalis. The sequence continues at coordinate 18,693,391 of OZ024907.1, read as the reverse complement.
GCCTACTACTATAGTCTCCTTATTGCAAAGGAGGTCTGTGCTGTGACCCTTCTAACATTAAAAAGAATCTTACTTTGACATAGTGAAATCTGCAATTCAATGGCTACCGTATATACGCTGCTAACTTTCTCAGGGACTGACTGATAATGACCGTTACCATCATGGCACGAAAGTGACAAACATCGATTTGCACTCAAAGTGTGATTCAGTTTATTTGAAGTTGACAAGGTTCACTGCGCTTAAGTACGCGCAGCAGAGGGAACATTTCATGAATTATTTATCTCCGGTCAAATTTAATTTGCACTTTACTTGGATGTTAGGCGGGTCACGTAGCCTACCGAGGGCTTCAACCGAGACAAAAGATACCATCACCGCCCTTGATTTACACATCCAATGAGCAGCAGTGATGGGAGATGCTAACAGATTTAGGAGACATAAAGGCTTGTAGGAAACCTCCATGCGGCGTGTAATATAAAGAACCATAATACCATATATAAAGAACCATAAGAACCATCATACGTTTAAATTAACCTTTACAGCGCTATATTAAAACGTAGTAATTTTCAGCCACTAGAAGTTGTGGGTCGCGGTAGCGAGACACAACTTCTAGTGGGTGAATCTTATTTTTGCTTGAGACAAATAACTTGCAAACCTTGATGTTTAACTCTTTAACCGCCGGTGCCACATATATTCGGGTTTTCATTTTTTTATTAGCACATTATGTACCACCTTTTGAACATGTTAAAGATCAAATGTGACATCAATCAGCAATATTTGAAAACAGTTGACCACCATTTTGTCAAATCTGAATAATTTTCACTCACTTGAAGTTGTGGATCGCGTCAGCGAGACACAACTTCGAGTGAGTGAAAATTCAGATTGAATAATTTGGCGGTTAAAGGGTTAAACACTCATTTCATTCCCAATAACAGGGATTTGTTCGGCTAACATATTTTCTGTATATGCAGCCTACACGGTTTATATTTTCAGGCATGTTTGAGACAAAATAAAACTTCACTGAAATTGATAGAAATAAATTGCACTGGATGCTTATAGTTATTTAAATAATTTAGTATAGATGACTAGTTTTCCATAAATATCAACACTTTTGCATCATTTGCACTTCCAGTTTCAAGTGTCAGAAGGAGAAATAGAGATCAGCTTTTCAGACAGGGCCAGTTAACCCTCTAAACCCTCACGATGCATCAAGGCATCATTTTGCATCTCTGAAGAATGACTTTCCTACGACAATTTTCATAGAACAGTTTTAATAATAATAATGTATTTTTTTTATATGCCACCCACTTCAAGTCATCTTCATCCACTACAAGTCGAGAATTGCGATAACAATCCGGGGCTTGTAATGGAAGAAGATAACAATGGTAGACTCATGAAAAGGGAAAACTTATATTATGTTAAAAAGATTAGGTAATCATAAAAATAAAACGAGTATGTGCTTTTTTGTATTATTTTTTCCCGTCAGAAGTATAGTACGCGACTCCGTCATTTCGATAGAAAATAATATGACTAAACGACGCCATACGATCTTAGTGATTAGTGTGGATTATTGTACATGGGCCTATATAATTTCTTGGTGTAAAATGTGGCAACAATAAAAGAAAACGCATCACAAAGTTTGGAAACCATAAACTTTCATATTTATTTATCACAATATCATAAAACCACCATTGATTGCTTTGATATTACCACACCATCACTGCGTATTACTGATATTAGGCTACTGATGGATATGCACAATATGTTCAGCAGTTGGGCTTATATTCACAGCAAAGAGGTTAATATTCTATATAACCTTCTTGTTCAGAGGTGACATAGCCCACAAGGAAAGCCTGTTATTATGCGCAATACATGTATGTTCGGACATGCATTGAACACATATGCGCAATATTTTCTGTGATAGCCTTACATTGAGATCAACTTTAGTCGACAGAATCTGACGTTTGTAGACGTCAGATTCTGTCGACTAAAGTCGATCACCGCACTGAAAGAGATCGACTTTAGTCGGCAGAATCTGACGTCTGTAGACAGGATCTGACGTCTACAGACGTCGGATTCTGTCGACTAATGTCGATCCCCGCGCACAGAGTAAAAATATGTATAATGGCCGTAGACCCATAACATAGGTATTCAAATGATTCGGAAAGAGCTAACTAACACATTTAACACTTTGGTCTTTATGGTTTATACAAAAATAAGTCAGGCTTAAAGGCCCTGTGAAGTGATTTCAGCTCATCAATATAATTAAAGTATATATCTCATAACTTAGTAGATTATTTTAGTCTACTAATTATCAGTTATTTTCAAAAATAAAAACTGAAAATGTGCACAGTTCTTGGGCTGGGCGGATCTCCCACCTAATGACTTCACACACGAAAACCGCCCATTATTGAATCTGATTTAACATTGAAACTGCATCGGGTATATGTTTCATGTTTCTTGTATTTGTATATGAGCTGAACTAGATTTCTATTCATTTCATTCAAAGTTAATGCTAGATAAGACGCTGGCCAGGAGTGGTCGCTGTGATGGCCACCAATTCTAGTGCCGCACCTGCATTCAGGCAGCGTTGGACCGGCGTTTCGTGTTGACTTTGCTTAGTTTTATAAAATCATACAATACATCATCAGCTACATGTACATGTACATGTATTATAACCAGCCAATCATATCTCCACCTTTTGACGTCATGAATTAGCTCCGCCCCCTACTTTTGCCTTTAGAAAAATCGTTCCCAGTGGTTTAAAAATGGGAGCTGAGCACTCTAATATTTAAAAAGTCATCTAAAATATGAAGTATGAAATATGACTTTGTGCAGAGTAGGTCTGGGGACTGCATAGGGCCTTTAATCTCAGGATTGGCGATAATAAGCAAAACTACATGGCATCCTGCCGCTGATTCTATTAATTGGATGTCCTGTTTTTTCTGTAGATTAGCGCACAGAAGCTATAAATACCCAGTTGCCATCACAACCAGTCTGATATAGTTTGTTTTTGTATGAAATCACACGGGATAACTATAAATATGAGGTTGTCAGGCGCGACACGAGACTGCCAGCAAATCACTGCCAATAACTGGTATTCCCATTGTTCCGTTTTGTCCAATAATGGCTCTTTATGTTCTCCTGCTACAATAGTTTCCATGACAATCATTGCCTCTCGGCACTCGCTCCTATACCTCGTGGACCTCATTAATCTAACGCCACGTATCACACTGTAACAATAGTCTGTCCCATACAGATATTTACGATATTGTAACGTAATATTAGTCTTGAATTCAGGCTTCCTTCTGTCGCAATATTGGCATGATGTGCAGAAAGCGGGGTAAAACAATATTCACTCCCCATTTAACCCTTTCAAGCTTGAATTTACCATTGTCATCTTCATCCACTACAAGTCGCGAATTGCTGTCGCAATTCGCGACTTGTAGTGGATAAACATGATCTGAAGTGGTTGAGAAATTAAAGAAAATTATCACGTATTAGTAAACCAGTTTCATGGAAATTTCATTATAAAACCCCTAGTTGTAGGAAAATTATGTCTGTTTACAGGGATGTAAAATGATGCTTTAATGAATCATGAGGGCTGAAAGGGTTAACCTTTCTCAAGCTGATTCGTTTGTTACTGTTTTTTTCATTCATTTGAAGCTGAAATTGCTGGCACCATTTTCATCTTCAAATGAGGAAAATATTTCTATTTATAAAAAAACTGACATCTCTCAAATTGAATTATTTGCCCAAGTGACCTCAAAACGATTCGTCAATTTCACTGGAATGTCTTTGGTTTGACACTGGTTGAACAAAGAACAAAGGTTATTGACCCACTATGAGATATTCTAACAATTGTTTATCCCACAAACACGACACAATGATCCAGTGGTTTTTTTTTGCTAGGCCGACGTTGAAGATGGGTAGATTACTACAGTCTACATTCAGTGCGGGGATCGACTTTAGACGACAGAATCCCACAGAATCCCGCGCTGAAAGGGTTAACCCTTAAAGCGCTGAAATATTTTCGTATAAACCGTGGAGACCAAAGGGTTTTTCAATTTGAAATCATCATAAATGTCTTGGTTAGCTCTTTCCGCTTCATTTGAATACCTATGTTATGGGTCTACGACCATTAGAAATATTTTAATCCTTACTGTGCGGGGATCGACTTTAGTCGTCAGAATCTGACGTCTACATACGTCAGATTCTGACGACTTAGGTCGATCCCCGCGCTGTAAAGGTTAAAGACATTACACCGTATTATTGTCTATATTTTTTACCCCACCCTCCCACTTATCTTCGTCTTCAAAACTTTCGGTGGTTTATGTTTCACCATTACATTTCCTACGCTTCCTGCACTTTATATTTCAGTGATTTTTTCAGCCTGGCTTTGCGGACTTGACTACACGAGCTATAGCTTATTTTTCAGTGATTTAGCTCATATTTCTGTTGCAGTCTTGCTTTTCGGACTTGTCTACATGATATTTATGTATGTTGTGTTCTAGCGTTGCCTTGTAGATTTGCATACACTTATTGTAGCTTAAAATTTATGTCATTTTTTTCTGTTTCAGCCTGGTTTTGTGCACTTGCCTGCGCTTCTTACGTGTCAATTCTTATGTTTTCTTTTCAAGCCTGGATTTGCCTAATTTATTTCTGTGATGTTTTTCTGTTTTAGCCTGGCTTTGTAGACTTGTCTGCGCTTCTCACATGTTATTTATCAGGTGTTCTTTTCCAACCTGGCTTTGCCTATATTATCTCTGTGATGTTTTTCTATTTCAGCCTGGCTTTGTGCCCTTGCCTACGCATCCTGCCTCCTCTTGTCGCCGTTCGTCTCAGCTCTATGTCGCCGTAAGAGCGCCCGACTCGTCGCAGTGGTGGGGGGACTTGTCGCAGGTCTGGGCTGTCTCTTCCTGTCTTTCAGGTAAACTATTATTTCTTAACCCTCATCCCGCTAAGTTATCTTATTTTAATTTTCACCCACGCGAAGTTGTGGATCGCGGTAGCGAGCCACAACTTCAAGTGACTGAAAATTACTCATATTTATTTAATTTTAGACCAAACATGTATTTTTAAATCTTGATGTTTAAGAACTCATTTTATTCCCAAAACTGTGATTTAACTCTTAAAGCGCTGACAATTCTTGCATAAACTATAGAGACTAAAAGGGTTTTTTTCAATTTAATATCATCATAAATGTCTTAGTTAGCTCTTTCCGATTAATTTGAATACCTATGTTATGGGTCTACGACCATAAGAAATATTTTTACTCTTAGAGTCCGGGATCTACTTTAGACGTTCGATTCTGACGTCTTTAGACGTCAGAATCTGACGTCTATAGACGTCAGAATCTGACGTCTAAAGTAGATCAACAGATTATCGCTTTTGGGGTTATTCCTTACATTTTTTAGTTTATTTTTAAAAACACTTTCAAAAACAATTTCGTCCGCACACTTTACAATAATAGCATGTGATTGAATGTCAATGTGCTGCAGGCACGACTTGGGAAATGTGAACCCCATCAAGTCATTTCATCAATTGGGCCTGGTGGGGCTGAAATCAGACTAAGCGCGTGTTATATTACTATATTAGCCCTTGAGCTGCCGGTAATGTATATATATATACACGGTTACAAGCATGTTTAACTGACACTGAGATCCATAAAAAAGTTTGGTATGGATGCTCAGTTAAGCAAAAAATTTAATTTTGTATATGTCTATTTTTCATACTTTGTAATATTTTTTAGTCATTTGAATTGGGAATTGCGTCAGCAATTCCAGCTTCAAATAAAAAAAATATATAAATAATAAATTTGGCAGTAGGATTAATATTAATCGATGTATAATGGTACAAGACACAAGCAAATGATGAGACTGAAATGCATGACATTAAAGATGATCTATCACCCCTTATATAGTATGAATAATTTTGTTAAGTAAAGTAAATCAAAGTTGCCACAAGATGAGGCACAAGTGTTTCCTTATATGGGGTGATTGGCTCATGTGACCCTACATGATAGCCAGTCACCCCCATATATGGGGGGATTGGCTATCATGTGACCCTCTGAGGGGGTCACATGATAGCCAATCACCCCATATAAGGACATAATTATTCATACCATATAAGGGGTGATAGATCACCTTTAAACCCTGCTATTTGAGCCTGGTTGCATTAAGGATATGTGAGGATTGGCCTATTAACAGATCCACGGTTTTCATGGTTTATGCAAAAATATTTCAGGGTTTATTTTTAATGCTTAACCAAATATAAATTAACCCTTATCCTGCTATGTTTATTTATTTAAATTTTCAGCCACTTGAAGTTGTGTCTCGCTACCGCGACACACAACTTCAAGTGGCTGAAAAGTACTCATATTTGTTTAATTTGAGTACAAATATTTGCAAATCTTAATGTTTAGACACACATTTCATTCCCAATAACAGTGATTTGGTCGACAAATAAAACAGGTTTAAAACGACAATAGTCGTGATCAGCAGGATAAAGGTCAACAAGTAGCATACATGACCCTTTGATTCCAGCAGGACTATAATCCCCATGTTTTGTTGTTACAGTCGTCAGCTTCACCAGCTCCTGATCAGCAGTGCATGTGCACTCGGCCTTGGTACAGGGATCACGCTGAGCGCTGCCACAGTGATAGTGGGCAGGTACTTCCAGAAGAGAAGAGAATGCGCAGAGATGCTCACGTTGTCTGGGAGTGGTGTGGGAATGGCTATCACCTCAGTGTTCATCAAACAAATCACAAGGTAAGATTTATAAATAATCAATAATGGTGGTTGGTAGAAGAGCTAGAAGCTCGTGTCTGAGTGCTGCCACAATTATAGTGGGCAGGTACTTCCAGAAGAAGAAAGAATGTGCTTTCGTTCTCGTGATCGCGTCCGCGTTGGTGTGTTTTGCATTTAAGCCCATCTAGGTGATCATATGAGACTATATACCAGCATAACGTTGTTTATTTTCAGTGAAATGCAGCAGTTTTTCAATGAATAAGGTGCTCGCCTGTAGGCTCACACCTTATTCGTTGAACGGGTGCAGCTCAAGAGTTTGGGACAACACTGTTGCGTGTGGTTTTTTCACCCCTCACAAGGCTGAAATATATTTGTATAAACCATGGTGATAATTTTTTCTTTCAATTTGAAATCATCATAAATGTCTTAGTCAGCTCTTGCCGTTTCATTCCTATGGACGTCAGATTCTGTCGTCTAAAGTGGCCTAAAGTCGGTCCCCGCGCTGAAAGGATTGACATGACCGCCTCCTTGCAAAGCAAGGTAAGCATTTTATAATCGGATATTGCGTCCGCAGACCCTACCAGGTACTCATTTACACCTGTGTGAAGTGAAGCATTTGAGGGCGAAGTGCCTTGCCCAAATACACCGATTCTAAACAGCGATGTCCCAGCGTTGAAGGGATAATATAAGATATCTCTGAAAACCTATGCCAAGCTGGAATTAAACTCGCACGACAGGCAACGGCAATTGCGCAGTGCCACGATCTCACCATTGCTCTATCCACTAGACACAAGACGTTGTTCCGACGTTGAAACAACGTCATTGACGTTGATTCAACGTCGCAACAACGTCGTGTGCCCAGTGGGTACGCCCCTCTCTAAGACAGCGTGGATATTTATTAGCCAAGAACATTTATTATCTATTACCATATCAGTTCTTTCCTACAATTTAATTGTTCTTTTTAAATCTTATTCTTATTATAATACGGACTGCATTTTGCTTTGGGAATAAGCTACATGTTTAAATATATGTATTGAATTCGAAGATATAGAATGTACAGGCAAGAGGGATATGTATCAGTTCAAAATATAACTTTTTATCAACTATTCACCAGCCGATATCATTTTTTGCAATTATTGTAAACTCGCACTGCATTCTTTATCAATGGCGTCTTGCTTATATTACTGTTCTACTACAGAGCGCTATCTGGCCGGTGACCTTTTTTTAGATGGTGATAATATTGAGGTGCATTATCGACAATGCTGTCAGATAAACTCCCTTGCGTATCCATGCTGAAAACAGCCACATATAGCCGTATATGGACATGATATCAGCTAAAATACCTAAAAACAGGCTTCATCCATAGTCAGTGTCAGTTTTCAAGCTATACAATAATATTGCTCTATCATGAATTTACCATCAACATCTTTATCCACTGCAAGCCGAAAATTGATGTCGCAATTCTAAATTTATAGTGATGACAGCTAAAAATAGGTAAACAAACAGGCTGATCTATATTACTTTACAAGTTAAAGGCGAGAAGTTTATTTTAGGTCATTTGCTCTTTACAGTCAGACAAAATTTTCATATACATAGGCCCACCAGCAAAAATGCACAAAAATTCAATCATTCAATCTCCAGGGGGGGGGGGAGCTGGAGTATTTTGGCAGTAAATATCGGTCAGGTATTTTTTGGAGTAAAGGGAGAACATATTATATTTAAATCCTCCCAAGTCCTCCCAACATATTTTGATAACATTTATCCACACAATTACTTCATCAGTACGACTGGTAAAGGTGGAAAAACTTACGCTCACGATCACTTACGTATTGGAGATCCCCACACGAACACTATGACGAAGGAAATCCGTTCACATGTCATTGTAATATGAGCAGCGATACATTCCAGTCGACAACAAATACATTTTTACAACACTGAAATATTTGTATACAAGCCATAGGAATCGAAGTATTTTTTCAATTTGTCTTAGTTAGCTCTTTCCGCTTCATTTGAATTCTGTGAAACTCAATGACCTTGACCCCCTTTGTTTTCACCGAGCTGGCTAATACAATAAGTATGGGGGAGGGGGTCTCATATAACCTTGTTTTCACCGAGTGACGTCACTGCGTTTCACAGAATGAAGTATGTGGGAGGGGGTGTTATATAACCTTGTTTTTACCGAGTGACGTCACTGCGTTTCACAGAATACCTACGTTATGGGTCTATAAAGCCAATATAAATATTTTACTCTTTCATTGCGGGGATCAACTATAGATATAAGACGGCAGATTCTGACGACTAAAAGTCGAGCTCCGCACTGAAGGGGTCAAAGCGCTTAGTTACAGAATTTAAATTTCCACCCACTTGAAGTTGTGCGGTGCTACCGCGACCCATAACTTCAAGAGTGCGATATAGGTATCAAAATGAAAACCACTGCACAGAGTGTGAGAAGCTATATTACTTCAGCTAGCGGCAAAAAGCCGGCTTGATAAGTTGCCTACATTGACTCAATTTTTTATCTAATCGTATAGTTTTGTATAAAAGCAATTGGGACGTTTCTTCAGCTTTTTTCGCCAGAAGGTTGATAGAGCGTAGGAGAGAAGTACACGTACGCTTCATTATCTATTTGATTGATAAGCCGCGCCTCTGTTGTTTGGGTGTTTTGTTTCTGTTCCTGTCCGACGGTTGATTAATAGCGTGTGTTTTGTCCTTCATTTGGCGGCAGTGTTTCATCTCTCCCGATAAACAAACTACCCAGAGAGTCATAAAAGCAGCACATAATTATAAAACTATACAAATGCGGTTGGTGAAACCAGAGAATTGCTTTCGATCCACTATATGTTAGGGGCGGGGGCCCTAGGGTAGTGGTTAGCACCGCTGCCTTTCACGCCAGAGCTCGGGGTTCGGTTTCCGGTCTCGGCGGCTTGAAAGAAACAAAAATGTTTCTTCCCCATCCACGTGTGAAAGTCAGTATTGTGGGGAGCCTCCGTGACCGAGAGCTAGCGGGCTCGACCTCATACCGCCAGGGCTCAAATTTCGAATCCTGTGTCTGGAGGTCAGTGTCATCTCAATCATCTCACCATCCTCAGGAGGTTCTCCTGGCCCAGTTTAGCCTATATGTGCACAAAGGTGGCCTAAAGCCCGATTCATTTCATTTCATTTTTACTATATTATGTTAGATCCCGATAAAATGAAGAAAAAAGATCAAATACGAAATGATTCGACATCTGGCTAAAACTGGTCACGAAATGCTTCTACCCACAACTTCAAGTGGGAGAAAATTACTTAAATTACACAATTTGAATTGAAATATATGCCAATCATGCAAATGTAATGCTTATTTCTCGTTCAAATTCTCTTATTTAAAGGACAAATAAAAGACCGAACACGGCCATAGACGTGATTAGCACGTTAACCCTTAAAGCGCTAAATTAAATAATTTAAATTTTCACCCACTTAAAGTTGTGTTTCGCTGCCGCGAACCACGACTTCAAGTGGGTGAAAATTACTCATATTTGTTTAATTTGAGACCAAACATTAGCAAATCGTGGTGCTTAACCCTTTAAACCCTCACGATGCATAAAAAGCATCATTTTGCATCTCTGAAGGATGACGTAATTTCCTGAGACCTATGCGTTTTAGAACGAAAATTTTCATTGAACTGTTTTAATAATAATAGCATATTTTTCTCATTTACCACCCACTTCAGGTCATCTTCATCCACTACAAGTCTCGAATTGCGGCAGCAATTCGAGACTTGTAGTGGATGAAGGTGACAATGGTAAATTCAGACTTGAAAGGGTTAAACGCTCATTTCGTTCTCAATAACAGTGATTTGATCAGCTAATGAAATGGACTAAAACGACTGTAGACGTGATTAGCGGTGTGGGGGTTAATGGTTAACACTGGCATCAATCGGTATGCGGCGCCAGCAAATTTGGCAGCAGGTGTACCCTTCGCAGGCCTCGTGAGGTCAACCCACCAAACAGTAGCACTGTGTATAATAGCGCTGTCGAGCTGATTTGTCGTTTTTTATTATTGCTAAGCGAAAGGTTTCCTGTCATATGCAGTCATCTGGTGAAGTAATCCTTTGGTATTGGATACATTTCACAAAATAAATTTATTGACTCTTCCCTCTGGGGGAGGGGGGCGATGGAGTGAATCAATAAATTTCAGTCATTTTTTAAAATGAGAAAATAATAAGGTATGTCATTACTGTATGTCAGAATCGTCATACGCATGAATTAAACCTAATCTTGGTCAATCGAGTCTTTAATACGGCATAATTGTAAGAATTGCCGACTTTTTAGCGTTGGCCCAGTGTGATTGCAATTACTCCAGCATCTTACATCTCACAATGATACCATTGCTAAAATGTTTGATCATCTTGTTTTTTGTAAATAATTGTATTTTAAGATCATTGAGCATGCCTTTGAGTCTGCACTTTCTGTAGTATTTTATACTGCCGTATTCATTGCAAACTTTGTCCTTAAACATCCCCTAATGCTGTATCTTGTAGCAGGAGGTCATTTCCATTATCGACGAGTAATCATAAGCGGAACTGAATCTTTGATGCTTACCCCGAGGAAAGCCTACTAAATCAACAGAGTATGATGACTAACTGAATTATTATCTGGATTGTATCTCCTGTGAAGTCTACAGGGATCAACGCCAGGATCTCAGGAATCAATGCAGCCTGCAGAGACACCAGGCTGCCTTCTGGCCACGTTCAATAACCTTAAACCCTTAAAGTGCTGCATTTTTTATAAAAAAAACTTGGTTATCAAAGGGTTTATTTCAATTTGATATCATTATAAATGTCTTATTCAGCTCTTTCCGATTCATTTAAATACCTATGATATGGGTCTATGATCATTAGAAATATTTTTATTTTTACAGTGCGGGGACCGACTTTATTCGTCAGAATCTGACGTCTACAGACGTCAGATTCTGACGAATAAAGTCGATCCCGGCACTGTAAGGGTTAAATCGCTAAGCGCGACTGTAGTCGTTTTAATCCGTTCTATTAGCCGTTTAAATCGCAGTTATTGGGAACTAAATGTGTGTTTAAACATCTATATTTGCAAATGTTTGATCGCAAATTAAACACTTATAAGTATTATTTTCACTCACTTGAAGTTGTGTCTCGCTATCGCATAACATTAAAATGATTTAATTTAGCGGTTTAAGGGTTAATCCACGGGATCCTCTCTGGTGAGAAGAATATGTAGATCTTATGGATCATGTTGGAAATAAAGGGTCGTATCTGCCACTTTATCACGTGGCAGATACGAGCCTTTAATTCCAAAGTGACGATATGGATCAGCAATAAGAAGAACAGTCTCAAGTGACACTCAAAAATCAACAAATAATGTTCTCCATACACGTCAAGAATGGACAAGGTATCTGAACAATCCATAATGTCAAAATTAACTAACACAAAATCGCTTCATTTCTCTCGAATACACATTTAGTCTACTTGTGTCTGCTAAAGCTATTTATTTATTCATTTATTCATTTCTCTGTTATTCATTTATCATTTATTCATTTATTCATTTATTGATCCATTTATTCATTATTTCATTCTTTTATTTATCCATCCATGTATTCATTCATTCATTCATTCATACCATGCTATGTATCCGCGCTTTCTCTTTTAGTGTGTTATGCTCTCAATGATGAACGTGTCATATTATTTGCTACATGTTGTTTCTCATCTCATCTCTCACATCAGGGAGTCTGTAGTAACTGCCACCTCCGCCATTTGGGTCAGGTCACGACCTATCTTGTCTGCTCGTTCCGGTCTGTGATCAGCAGACTATTCCAGTATCCCCCCCCCCCCGCAAGATTGATGTCCGTTCAAAGCCCAACAGGACGTCCCCAACCTGTCTTCTCTGTCCTGCTCGGCCCTGTTCCATCTCAGCCCCTGTCCACCTCGGCTCTGCTCCATCTCGGCCCCTAGACGCTCGTCCTGTGGACAAATGGGTGATAACTTGCTCCCTTCGTCACCCGTGCTGAGTCATCGACCGCTAAAAACTCGACCATGTTCTGCAGAACGTGTGTTGTAAGGGGAAATAATTTCTCTATTTTCTAAAAAAAAATATAATAAAATGACAAATAACATCAATGATGAATGGTGGTTAGATGATATATTAAACACGACAAAAAATATTCTAGCTTATTTTGCATTTAGGTTTAACTGTTAAATTTAGATATATCAAATTTGATCCAAACATTGTTAAATCATGATGCTCGAGGACACATTTCACCTTCAAAATGTGATAATTAACCCTTAAGGCGCTGCAATATTTTTGTATAAACCATGAAGACTAAGGGGTTATTTACAATTTGAAATCATCATCAATGTGTTAGCTGGCTCTTTCCGCTTCATTTGAATGCCTATATTATGGGTCTGTGATTCTTTCAGTGCGGGGCTCGACTTTAGACGTCAGAATCTGACGTCTACAGACGTCAGGTTCTGACGTCTAAAGTCGATCCCCGCGCTGAAACGGTCAAGTACTAATAAAAGAAATAAAAATAATGATTGTCGTGGTTGCGTCCAGTGTGACGTTTCACTTTCAAGAACTGTTTTTTTATATGATCATAAAAAGGATCTAATATATTTAAGTCACGATATGCGATTAATCGAATACCTTGAGGTCGGCAATGCTCGCTGGCAGAGACAGAAAGACTACATGAACACAATTAAAGTTTACTTATTAAACCACAAAAACAACGCTAACACGAAGTAATTTAATAACAGATCTCTAAGTCTGCAATGTGTAAATTCGTTACATATTTCGCTCCCGAGAATATTTGAGTTTACAGTGTCCTATAAAAACCTGTCCATGTTTTATTATAAGGCGCATGGCACAGCTCGTCATCTGAATTATAGATGCTAATTTTAGATACTAGAGGGTCTGCCCCGCTCCCAGCTGATAGCCTCAACAGCTCTCAATATCCAATAACCCTTTATATGCTAGAAGCGGTCAGAATCTGACGCCTACAGAGTCAGATGCTGACGTCTAAAGTCGGTCCACGCACTGAAAGCATTAAAAAATTATTATAGCCGTAGACACATAACATCGCGCTGAAAGCATTGAAAAATTATTATGGCCGTAGACACATAACATCGGTAGGCCTATTCAAATGAAGCGGAAAGAGCTAACTAAGACATTTATGATGATTTCAAATTTTGAGAAAAAAACCTTGGTCTCCATGGTTTATACAAAAATACGTCAGAGTTGTTAAGATCCGCAAACGCAAGAGATCGACCCAGTGCTGGTTTAATGTTGGTCCAGCGTGTACCACGCTTGCCCAACATTAAATCAGCATTGGTTCAACATTTCGTGTTTGCATCTATATCTAACACTTTATCTTCTAGAGGTTCTGTCCTGCTCCTAATGGATAACATCAACGGCCTTCGTCAAACTAATCCTTTATATCCCAGAGTATTTTCCCGGCTTAAGCGGATAAAATAAACAGCTGGAAACCTATATCCAATAACGATATCTTCATCATAGATAAAACCACAGATGTCGTCATTTCGAGCACATCATCTGAAATAAATTTGTGATGTTCAAAACACAATTTGAATTGATTGTACTCTCGATACAGTATAAACCTTACAGCATTTTAGTACAGCATCGATTTCAATCATGCAATCCAAACACAAACCCTCGAGAAAACCAACATCAATCATTGTTCATTTTGTGATCTCACAAAATTGGCCGTGATTTGAGGAAATTTATTAATTAGTCGAATTTCCTGGAATCTGCCATATAATTTGGTTTCAAAAACACTACACACCCTTGTACAATTATTTATATTTAACCCTTCTGACCCTGGCCTCCTTGGGATAATTGCCTCCCGACCCCTGACCTCCTTGAGAAGTGATATTATTATCCGGGATTATTATTGGTCATTATTATCTGAGTAATAAATTGCTTAACCCTTTAACCGCCGGTGTCGCATATATTCAGTTTTTCTTTTTTATTAGCACATTAAGTACCACATTTTAAATATGCTGAAGATAAAAGGTGACATCAACCAGCAAGATTTGAAAAGAGTTGACCTCTATTTTGTCAAATCTGAATAATTTTCACTCACTTGAAGTTGTGGATCGCGTCAGCGAGACACAACTTCAAGTTGGTGAAAATTCAAATTGAATAATTTGGCGGTTAAAGGGTTAAGGTCTACACAATCCGGACCAAATCCACAAAGTAATACTCCATTATTTGTATCATAATGCTGTGGCTTGTTGGGACAGTAAATTATGATATCATAATTGGCTATAATAATTTTATTTATTTGTGTTTTATTGTGTTTTATCATGGTCCAATACAGTACTTGCAATTATGTTAGACCTAGAAGGGTTAAGTTCGTACCGGTACGTCGGATGACGTTATACATTTACCGGTATATCTGTACATAGGATATTAAGGATATCGTTGTAAAGTGGTCAGATTTACAGTAAATGGTAACTGCGGGAGGTATTATATCCATTTACAAAATCGTTTTTATCAAGAGAGATGTAGGTGAGGCTTGAAGTTATGCCATCAGAGCTCCATGAGCAAAATTAAGAACAAAAATAGAACGCTATCATTCAGAGAGTTACTGTTGTTCATCGCCTAGCTGTATTTGCACTTTGAAAGCAATCTACATGTATGTGTGATGAATTTGTGTGGAAAACTGACACCACACGAAATGTGCCAGAATTTAGTACTTTGTGTGTGATGTCATTGCTTTTAATTATGCTTGCTTTTAACTCTTACAGTGCGGGGATCGACTTTTGTCGTCAGAATCGATCCCCGCACTGTAAAAGTAAAAATATTTTTAATGGTCGTAGACTCATAACATAGGTATTCAAATGAATCAGAAAGAGCTAACTAAAACGATGATTTTAAATTGAATACAACCCTTTGGTCGCCAAGGTTTATACAAAAATAATTCAACGCTTTAAGGGTTATTTACTTTTGATTTAATTTGATATATTCTACTCGGATATTAACCCTTTCACTGCTAAATGGGACTATAGTAGTTTTAATCCTTTTTATTAGCCGATTAAATCAGTGTTATTGACAGCGAAATGTGTGTTTAAACAGCAAGATTTGCAAATATTTGATCTCAAGTTAAACAAATAATTTTAACCCGCTTGAAGTTGTGGGTCGCGGTAGCGAGACACGACTTCAAGTGGGTGAAAACTAAATTCTATGACTTGGCGCTTTTAGGGTTAAGAAGGTTAATAACCAGAGTGTAATAATCATTTCGTCATCTGCTACTGATGATTTCGTCATCTGCTATTGATGATTTCGTCATCTGCTATTGATGATTTCGTCATCTGCTATTAATGATTTCGTCATCTGCTATTGATCATTTTGTCATCTGCTATTGATGATTTCGTCATTCATCAGCTATTGATGATTTCGTCATCTACTATTAATGATTTCGTCATCTACTATTGATGATTTCGTCATCTGCTATTGATGATTTCGTCATTCATCTGCTATTGATGATTTCGTCATCTGCTATTGATGATTTCGCCATCTGCTATTGATGATTTCGCCATCTGCTATTGCTGATTTCGTCATCTGCTATGGATGATTTCGTCATCTGCTATTGCTGATTTCGCTATCTGTTATTGATGATTTCGTTATCTGCTATTGATGATTTCGTTATCTGCTATTGATGATTTCTCCATCTGCTATTGATGATTTCGTCATCTGCTATCGATGATTTCGTCATCTGCTATTGATGATCTCGTCATCTGCTATTAATGATTTCGCCATCTGCTATTGATGATTTCGCCATCTGCTACTGATGATTTCGCCATCTGCTATCGATGATTTCTTCATCTGCAATCGATGATTTCGCTATCTGCTATTGATGATTTCGCAATCTGGTATTGACGATTTCGCCATCTGCTTTTGATGATTTCGCCATCTGCTATTGATAATTTAGTCATCTGCTATTGATAATTTCGCTATCTGCTATTGATAATTTAGTCATCTGCTATTGATAATTTCGCTATCTGCTATTGATGATTTCGCCCTCTGCTATTGATAATTTCGCCCTCTGCTATTGATGATTTCGTCATCTGCTATCGATGATTTTGCTATCTGCTATTGATGATTTTGTCATCTGCTATTGATGATTTCGCCATCTGCTATCGATGATTTCGCCTACTGCTATCGATGATTTCGCTATCTGCTATTGATGATTTCGCTTTCTGTTATTGATGATTTCGCAATCTGGTATTGATGATTTCGCCATCTGCTATTGATGATTTCGCCATCTGCTATTGATAATTTAGTCATCTGCTATTGATAATTTCGCTATCTGCTATTGATGATTCCGCCCTCTGCTATTGATGATTTCGTCATCTGCTATCGATGATTTCGCTATCTGCTATTGATGATTTTGTCATCTGCTATTGATGATTTCGTCATCTGCTATCGATGATTTTGTCATCTGCTATTGATGATTTTGTCATCTGCTATTGATGATTTCGCCATCTGCTATCGATGATTTCGCCTTCTGCTATCGATGATTTCGCTATCTGCTATTGATGATTTCGCTATTTGCTATTGATTTGCTATAGATTGGTGATCATGCTTAATTAAAACACACCACTACATTATTTGCTTTGTCCGACCACTACATTCTAAGCTGGAAATGGAGAGTTATTGTTGATCAAATACAGACCAATTATCATGGTAGGTCTATGGTGCTATAATCAGTCAAGTGTGACCGAGCCGTGATTATGAGGGATCCTTATTATGGTCGGATGTGTTTTAAGTCAGTTAAAACCCTCGGAGCTCTACATTCTTAGCTGTGGAAAAGACCTCGGCCTTCGGCCTCGGCCTTTTCCACAGCTAAGAATGTAGCGCTCCTCGGGCTTTATCCTATACGTAGGTCTAGATATCTACGGCATCTACATAACATCGAAATGAAGGTGAGAATCAGTAAATCAATCAGGAGTGTCAGCTTCCATAGCTCCTAAATCCTACATGAACAGATCCCGGCGGCGACAAATCATTGGCTTTGTCAGAGTCATTAGTCTATTATATATACCAAGGAATTTAATTAGCCACAAGGAAGTCGGAATACTAAAAATTAGACGGAAATGTTTTGATAAACGACTGAAAGGTATCAATTTAATACTTCCCTTCCCCTGGTTAATTTAAATCAAACTAAATTGTATTTGCCGAACTCCGGGTATTTTAAAAAAATTGAGAAACGTTAGTCGGAGACATATTTCGGAACTTCAAGGATCAACTGATTGGTAAAAATAACAGCCACTGCATTACACACATAATATGTAAAATGTTGAAAGCTCTATAAGGATACATTTTAACAAGTTGGACTCATTATTATCGCAATTTCTAAGACAAAAATCCACGATACGATTGATTGTGTGCAAAAGGGTCATATATGCAGAAGTCCAGATGCAATTTTCAATTAATTTTAAAACACTTGAAGCTTTTTCTATCCCCCCCCCCCCCTCGATCAACGCATTCAAGCTTTTGTATCATTTTGTCTGCTGGCTGGTAGTAGGGCCTGGTGCCAGTAGGGAAAAGTGTGGGGTGTGTCTAAAAGAGGGAACACGAGGCGGAACCTGTGGTCGATGTGTCCTATAGGCTCCAGAGACTCGTAACGTTGCCGACAAAATGGCTCTTTTGTCGCCTCAAGAGACCACTATTTCCTCTGACTACGAGCAACAGAGGAAAGAAAACTCTGCACTTAATCATTTCGGCTTCAGGTGGGAAAGAAAGTGGGCGATATTTAGTGAAGATATCGATTGTTATTTAGCTTGAGAGGGTCTGGCGGCTCTTGGGTAGAATACCACGTTGTCCGCCAGAAAGTACTGAGGCTGTTGGGATTTGAAGAGAGGAAATGACCATTTTGAAGCTATTCTGGGAAATCTTTACCGCAAATGTATTCTAATCGTCCAGGAAATGGTCAGTTTTCAATGTGTTTTTCTACCACATGTCTTGTATTCACAGTTGAATTTAGCTGAACATCCAGCTCATGGTGCTGGGCTACCGACGTATCTGTATTTCCAATTGTGTCTGATTCTGTAGAGATTCCTTGGGACGGAAATATTTAAGACTTGTCCTTGATTAATAGGTCAAGAACATAAAGTTATTACATAATGTTTTTGATTATAGGTCAATGATGGTATATATATTTCCACCACCTGCATTTACGCCTCCTCTGCTCATTTTCCACATGTCGTCAAAATGTTATGAGCGGTGTCGGACTGTGGGGTATCGCTACCCAAAAATGTTCATAGAATGTTGTATGGATTATTTTCGTTTCACCCCACTTAGAAATCAACGATTTTCACACGAGTAAGACCAAGCATCGCTGTTTGGTCTCACTCATGTTAAAAACGTTGATTTCGGGGTGGGGTGAAACGAATTTCGAATACTTCGCTATTCTACTATATTTATTTTAAATGCAATTCAGTCACACTATGAGATGGAAGATCAATGACAACATGGACGTCCTCAGCCTTTATTTCAAAATCAGGACATTTACACCCACCGTGATGGGTGGATTGCGTTACAAATTCACATTCTGACATGACTGAAATATATATGATAATAAACTATGAACGTATTATACTAATTAGAGCGTTAAGCACGACCGTACTCGCTTTCATTTGTTTTATTCGCTGCTAGTGGGAAAGTAATGAGTGCTTAAAGCGCTGAAATATTTTTGTATAAACCATGAAGACCAAAGGGTTTTATTCAATTCGAAATCTTAGTTAGCACTTTCTGATTCTTTTGAATACCTATGTTATATATGGGTCTACGATCACTATCCATATATTTCCCCTTTCAGTGCGGGGATCGACTTTAGACGTCAGAATCCGACGTCTACAGACGTCAGATTCTGACGTCTAAAGTCGATCCTCGCGCTGTAAGGGTTAAACATCACGATTTGCAAATGTTTGGTCTAAAATTAAACAAATATGCATAATTTTTGCTCACTTGAAGTTGTGGGTCGCGGCAGCGAGACACAACTTCAAGTGAGTGAAAAATTAAATTTCTTCACTTAGCGCTTTAAAGGTTTAACTTACTAATGGTAATATCAGTTTTAACCCTTTGCCCGCTAATCACAACTTAGTCGTTTTTAATTAGTTTTACTAGCTGATCAAATTACTGTTATTTGGATTCAAATGACTGTTAAAACAGCAAGATTTGTAAATTGTTAGCATCTGTAATCAATCAAATATGAGTGATTTTCACTCACCTGAAGTTTTTGGTCGAAATGTGTTGATAATGAATAATGGGGATATATATATAGGCTCAATAATATTATCTGTTTTAGATTTTAAATGTATGTTTTAGAGTTTAAGTAGATAATTACTGTCTAAGTTTATAGTTTAACCAGATATATTATAACTATATATTCAGATATTCAGAGAGAGATTTTATGACCCCATTATTTTAAAAACTGCCATGGTCTTTTGCAGTGCATGAACGTAAGTTTATATGGCAGAAGAATGTAAAACTGGCAACGTCAATAATCCAAAGCATCAGATAACGTTATTTACAAAAATATGACATTATAATTGTAGGATATTCTGCAGAATTTGAAAACAAGTGGTAACTGCTGGTGCGCAGGCGTATTTTCTGATTTAGAAGGATTTCACATGAATGTGAAACATATCTCGGTCATGCTACCAATGTTGTTTTAATGTTGGCCCATCGTCTGCGACGCTGGCCCAACAGTAAATCAACACCGGGCCAACGTCGCGCTTTAGCTGGGTGCGTGGTTGACTTAAGAGCCCGGGGCTACGAGATTCGCATTTCATGCTATAACTGATATTCTTTCTTTGGTGCACACACATGCAGTAATCCTAACCGTTCAAATACACCGAGTTGATAAAAACAGCAAATATAATCAATTAACACCGCATGAAAGCATTAATAAAACACTGATAAATGACCAATTGTCAAAGCTAACATTTAAACGGTCAGTAAAATGCTACAAAACAATCAAAAGAGAAAGACACCGAATGTCTGAGCAACATCCGGTACAGTCGGGATTCGAACCCAATAGCCTTTAGATCCACAGCTGAGCTGAATCAGCCTCAGCAGCAAAAGGTCACATTGAAAGATTTCTGCCAACGAAAAGAACGATCGATTCTTAGATCCGAATGCACGAAGAGCATATTCGTATTATATACTCAAATCTATCGTAAGTCAGATTTGTCTTTGTCTTAAAATACGCGCAATAGATACGTTATATATAATAAAAAAAATGATTTTCATTATTACCATGTTTAACCCCTTTGAACCCTCACGATGCATCAAAGCATTATTTTGCATCTCTTAAGAATTATTAAATTTCCTACACCTGGGGGTTTTGGAACGAATATTTTCATGGAACTGTTTTAATTTTAATAATAAAAAAAATATTTGGCCACCCACTTCAAGTCGTTTTCATCCACTATAAGTCGAGAATTGCCACAGCAATTAGCGGCTTGTAGTGGATGAAGATGACAATGGGTAATTCAGGCACGAAAGGGCTAAGCCATGAAACTGTGTGGCTCTAAAGGCTCTAAAGTTTTCTGATGAAACCCCCTAGATAGGCCTATCGTGTCCACCCTGGCCAATATAAAAAAGTAACAGTAGATTCATGAATCAGAATCTACTGTTTTAACAATAGATTAGCGTCGCAAGTGAAGTTCAATAGGTCAAAATCATCGTGTTTCTTTGCCCTATTTTCCACTTACAGATAATAGAGTCAACTCTCAAATTCCCAGCTATCATTTTTTTCCAGAATCGTCTCCTATCCCATAGTGCAAGGCGCGGGAGGCGACAAGTAATCACAGAGAGAGATAACTAGTTTCGACCTTTTTTTACTGAGTTCGACCTGCCAGAACCATAGCATAATATCCCATTTGCCAGCTTTCGGTGGAGCCGAAAACAAAAATATTTGACTATACTTTTATACAGAATCCATAATAAAAACAATAACATTTGACTCTATATACAAAATCCACAGTAACTGAAGTTGAAAACCTCTATAACGCCAATACTATTTTCTTCAGAGAAAGAGGGCAAGTATGCAAAGTACTGCTTCTTAAAATAAAACCAATATGTCACATCTGATGTCTCTAACGTTATGGCTCTGGCAGGTGGAGTTATTCACCAGATGGTACTTATGTTGTTTGAGTGTTGACAGGGCTTTTAAGACCTTCATACATTTTGTATGTTTATGATGATCCTTTTATGCTGGTAAGCCTGGTCTTTTAGCGACATCTGGTGAGAAGGGTCAGCAGTGGCTTCCATGTTTACGGCATGTAGTAATCACTGCTGATTAAT
This sequence comes from Flabesymbios commensalis, assembly GCA_964017125.1. Classification (NCBI taxonomy): domain Eukaryota; kingdom Metazoa; phylum Annelida; class Polychaeta; order Terebellida; family Flabelligeridae; genus Flabesymbios; species Flabesymbios commensalis. Next base: position 18,671,304 of record OZ024907.1, on the reverse strand, counting down.
ATTGCCTGTAGCCACGCATCAAGTTCAAAAAACGCTGACCATGCCAGGCAAATGCTGGCCCAATATCGGGCAAATACTGGCCCAATAATGGACCAACGCCTCATAGCTTTGGGCCAATATTGGGCCAGCATTTGCCGTACGTGATGTGTCATGTGCGAGATCGATGTGTCTGCACCTGACTTGGCAGGTCAAACTGTCAGTCTGCTGCCCCATGGCTAAATAATCCCCCGCTTCCTTGATCAAATTATATAATTAAGTGGATATTGCACATATCGCAGGGTGCCGAGAAGGCGTAGGCCTACTGCAGAACAGTAACCCTAATCCTAACCCTGACAAAATATTTTATTGTGGCCGATTAGAGACATTTTTTATGAAATATTTTCGATTTTTTGTGATGTATACATATTTATTAGGAATCCAGATGTAGCTATAAAGCTAACACAAAGGTGCGTATAAAAAAATTGGGCCAATGTGGCAGACTAGAGGCAGTTTTTTGTGAAATATGTAGGATTGATTTTGATGTATATATACATATTTATTAGGAATCGCCAACTTATAAACCTAACGCAAAGGTTCAATTTTTTTAAAAGAAAAATATTTTTAAAGTAATTTTAAAATCAGGTGGGGACCTAATGTTAATCCCTTTTTTACGTGGAAATTGCAATTCACCGCTCTAACCCGGAAAACACGAGACGTTGACCCGATGTTGTTCCATTGTTGGGCCAGCGTCGCAGACTGTGGGCTGAAACATTGAAACACAATTGCTTGATATTTGCAGGGAAACAACTTGCAGACGACACAAGACGTTCAACCAATGTCAGCTCAATGTTTGCCAACCGCCTGCAACTTTAGCCCAACATTGAACCAACTTTGGGTGAACGTCTGCTGCTTGCTGGGTTGCGTAATTGACCTGCACGCTTTTCGACCATAAACATTGATTAAGGACAAATGAACAAACAAGACGATGCCTAAATCCAATAACCTTTCAACCGTTTGGAACACTGTATATACTCGAGACATGCCGCTTTATCAGAATATATCGTCCCATTGGATATAAAAGGGTGTATCTGCCACTTTGTAAAGTGGCAGATACATCCTTTCATATTCAAGATATGCTTGACCTGTAAAACTGTTGTGCTGCCATGTCTGAATATATACGGTTTCAATCAATATATATTTGTGTTCAAATTTATAAAAGATTGGTATATATGTCAAGCAATGTAATATTTATGAGCATTCAGACGTATGTTTTTATCAAATAACAATATTTTCCATCTAAAACAGATAAACAGGTCCACATGCACACACCATTTGGCGACCGGGAGATAAATTGCCAACATGGCTCCATTTAAACCGTGTTGTTTGAAACCGGCTAGTCAGATATGGAGATGAGATGCATGGTGTATTTCAGACTCATTGTTTGAAATAGTCATCTCGACCAGCCAAATTCTTATTGGGCTTCAATCAAATGCATATTGGGCTCCAATCTAGGATTTGGTGATCTAAATCTGGCAGAGGATAACCAATTCATCTGTTTATTATTCCGCTGGTCCAAGTGCTGTCGAGATCACTGGGCCCTTAACACTTACAGCGCGGGGATCCACTTTAGACATCAGAATCTGACGTCTGAAGTCGATCCCCGCACTGTAAGATTAAAGCTAATTATAATGGCCGTAGACCCATAACATAGGTATTCAAACGAATCAGAGAGAGCTAACTAAGACATTTATGGTGATTTTAAATTTAAAAAAAACCTTGGTCTCCATGGTTTATACGAAAGTATTTCAGTGTCGTAAGGATCGATATTAGTACACAATCACCGCTATTGAGCGTAGGCCTACACGTGTACATGTACAGGGACATGTAGGCCAACATGCACGGTATGGACGTACACATCGCAACAATATGAGAGCCCAGTGGTCCAGATGTCCTTTAATTGACGGACATTATTTTCACGTCACGTGGTGTAAAAAAGCCAATGAGCAGCCGTCATTTACTTTTCGTGACGAACATGACACGTGGGTCCCTAAGATAACATTCATTTATTCATTCAGGAAGCCTAGAACATATTGTAAACTATTGACCTGTAGTAACAGTAATAATAGTTTCAGAATGCAGTTAAATTAATTAAGTTGAGCAATGTGTTATGTTGGCTGAATGCATAATGGATAACAGTTATTATTAAACCATTGTATTTATGTATTAAGTTGGGCCGACGTTGGGTAAACAATGCCAGAGTTGAGCGCATTGGGCCGGCGTTGTGCCAGCGTTGCCACTAGGACAGGTGTGAACATACCTCATTATAGCAGTGATAGCGAGGATGTTCTGCCAAACAGACATTTGTGGATCCCGTGCACGAATGGAAGGCCATGACCAAGGTCTACAACGTGTCGTCGGAAGCTACAAGTCTGCCGACTGATAATACATATATTATGTAATCCTTATTATTTAATTGAGTATATAGTTGTGAGTAGTAATTCGATTCAAATAAAAGGGTCGATAGTGGTCATGCAAGCGTATCTCTGAGACCCCACCTTCAGAGGTAGAAAGGTGGCAGAGATGATTGTGAGCAGCTAGACCAAATAATGCTGTCTTGTGGTTGGTCTACTGTCCAAGACGTCGGACCAACATTGGGCTAGCGGTGGCTCAGTGTCTCTTGTTAGCTGAGTTACTTGTGTGAACAAGGCTAGAGGATGGCACAGTTATTCTATGTTATACTCGGAGAAGTCTGCCAGTGCGCAGGCGCAGAATTTATAACATAGAGACAGCCAGAGACAAAGAGCGAGAGAGCTCTGGGAGAGATGCGCGAACCACCATAGAGTAAGGACTGACTATTGTTTGCGAGCATGTTATGACCATGATGTAATTGCATTAATAAAGAGGTGAGAAGATGATCTTGACATGAGACCCAGCACAAGTGTTTGTTGTCAACAAGCCCGTTATAAAATCCAACGATGTTGGTGAATCTGGAATGCGTTAGATTGTTAAATCCGTGAACTTTTAATTGGACTTGCAGTCCAAAGTATTTTTCATTGGCTTGGTTGCCAGGATTTTTCATTGGCGAGCAGTAGCTTCAGGATAAGTACCTCAGGAGGAGTGTCATCACCTCAGAGGTACGGACAATGATTAAGGTAGGCAATCAGCTTAAGTGGCGAGCTACACTTTTCATTGACAAACGGTGCTTTCAGGATTATTCTTACCTCAGGAGAAGTGTCATTACCTCAGGAGGAGTGTCATCACCTCATGAGGTACGTAAAATGACTAAGTTGGATTCTCAGCTTTTCATTAGCTAACCAACAGGATTATTATTGCCTCGTGAGGATGACCAGCAACTGAGGAGGCACGAAAAATGACTGTACGTGGTATAACATAGCTCAGGCTAGAACCTGGCCAGTTTCAACATTCTACAGCTGGCTGGGCTAGTTTCGGGCAGCGCTTGGGAGGACGAAATGAAGGAAGAAAGAACAAACGAAAAGAAAGAACCAATAAAGTAACGGATTACAGACTTTGATGGCAACCTCCCTGTTGCCACCTTCGAATGAAGGGAATGCGTCTCTCCCAGTTGATCTTGCTTCGGATCGGCTGCGATTCCTTCAATATGATTTGGCAAGTCAGTCAGATAAACTGTCAGCAGTAGAAGTCGTAGGAGTAAGCATGCATGGACTTACATGTCAGCGAATATCGCGCATGTCAGTGAACGTCAACGTGGTGAGCAAGGTTCGAGTATTGTGCTCTGGTATACTCGTAACAGTTTAATTTAGCCTACGACTTGTGAATTTTTGACATAGCTAGAGATTGCCTCAGACGTAGATACATGTACTTGGCCAGATACGTCATTGGGCCATAGTGGTACCGATGTCTGAAGCGAGGGAGGTGAATTATTTGATATCACAGCAAAGAGTGCTGCTACATGTAGTTTTTTCTGAATGCAGACAGGCAGAACGCTGAAAATCGGAAATTTTCAGCAAGATGAGTCAGCCTCAAGCAGATAAGACAAAACTGACGATTCACACTTGTGGCCGAGTAGAGACAACATTTTGGCAGCTGTTCCAACTTTGCCAAAACCAAAACCCAAAATGATAACCTGCCGCTGATGAGTCAACAGACATCGGATCTGCTACACTCAGCTGGACCCACCATTGCCGGGTGAGAGGGAACCCAGGAGTCGAATTACAGGGAGATGAGGACCCCACTCCCGAGATTCTATACCACCGTTTAATTAGCAAGATTAATCACACAAGGACTAATCACGACTCAGACCCATTGGGATTGGCTGAGGAAAGCGGAACGCCCAGGAATCTCTGCCAAGCCATTGGATAAACGAGTACATAAACGCCCCTCACGTGATTGTGCTACACACCCTCCTGTGCTCTGTCGTGTTTGTGCTCAAAATCCCTTTTAGTGGCCACACCGATGTGGCAGTTGTGTTACACACACCCCCCCCCCCCATCTGGAAAGTGAATGGTGAAATATACAATGATGGCGTTATAACAGACACTCACAAAAGAGGTATCAGTAACAATGTTATGCAACTTGAGTGACAATGTTGTAAAATTTGACTAACAATTTTGTACCAATTGGGAGATAATTCTATAAAAATTGAGTCAAAATTGGGTGACAATTTTATAAAAATTGCGTTAAAATTGAGGGGCAATTTTATCAAAATGGGGTCAAAATTAAGTTTGTTGACACTGTTACCTAAAGACTTTAAAATAAATTTGCTAGATAAGTAGCAATGATAGTTTCGTGAAAATTGAGTGACAATTGAGTGAGATGTGGTTAACAGTTTAAACGACCTTGAGCCAACAATGGACACTCCGATCCGCGGGTGAGGCGTGGCTTACTGAGCTTCACAGGTCAAGTTAAATAAACTGTTCGGCACGGATATTTAAATACGATTTTAAATTACTTAACCAATAATAAGTTACTTGAAATAATTTATCTATTGAGAACTGTAGTTAAGAAGAATTCAAGAGACTGTTCCAGACCAAACTACTGTGGTGAATTTAATGTACTGTTACATACAGCTGTCGTGGCTAATCTATTAAATTGTTGCAGATAAATTGAGTAAAATTATTTTTAAAATGTTCACCTCACCAGTAAGCCAGAGACGTGTATTAGTTGGTGAAACTAGTTATTCTATGTCTATGATTAGAATAGAATTTGGGTAGCTTGTGGTGTTTGATCCACAAGGCAGTACGGGCGCCACACGGGAGGCGACCCCAGACCTGAGGGGTACGGGTCAGGGTTGTGATCCTGTAATGTGCTGGGAACGTACATAGTGCATATATGTACAAGAGGAGGTGACCTATAGACATGGTTCATGGAGAGATAAACGCTTTGTCTGCTCCTGGGCTGTCTCGGTCACGATTCTTAGGTGCTGCACTGAAACCTGCAGGTGGTACAACGGGGATGTTGTACCGGAGGCTTACGGGTACCACAGCGCGTCTAAAGGCCAGGCGTTGCATGGTAGCCGAGGCGTTGGGCCAACGCCGTGGTTTGTGCGGGATAAGGTTTCTGTAAGGAGCCAGTACAAGCTGGGATAAGCCAAGGATAGCGCTGGTTAGCGCGTGGCAGGAGAGCCGCTCTTGATACCGCTGGTCAGATGCCGTGAACGGCGCTGACAAGCACATGCATGGACGCGTGTCGGACAGGCTGAGCTATTATTATAAACACGACGCCGCCGCTAGCAAATGACGTGCACGCACTTGTACATGGCGTGACCATGTATACATTGTTATATTATATACTTTGCCTTATATAATGTGCTAGATATTTTAATGTGGATTGCTGTGTGGATTTAGTTAGATAATGACGACAGACGTGTGCCGTCAGTGTGATGTGCTGAGACAGCAGCACATTATCTCGGCAACGAAATGGTTGACGAACTGACTTTTATTTTGACTTGTGACAATGATTACACCGTTATGACTGTCCTGACAGACAGACATAAGACACACCACATAACCAGCGAAGCATGGACAATTAGAGGTGTCCAAAACCCAAATTATACTTTACCTGTTTGATTATCTGTGATCAAAATTAAACCTTTACAACTAAAATTATGGGGTGGACTATATATGATAATGACTTCTATAGCGCCAGTATCTCTCAATAATATTCAGACTTAGTCGCGCTTGTATAGTTGGAAGCCATATTAATTTATAAAACTAATCGGACGGAATTACCTAAAATTCTCGTTTTACAAATTTCTCAAATATGAGAGACACCATGGTCCACCTGCACGGTGTAGGGCGCCCCCACCGTGGTGGCTATGGTGTTTCTTTGATGGAATTAGCTGGTATCTTGGTATGGAGGTCATAGAATTTACCGGTTACAGACACTCTGTATGAGTGAGTATTTCCTAGGGAGAAGCGTGGTCAATGAGAGTGTGACCTGACTAGAGGTGTAACCTGTCAACTATATACCTATGGACACTAATCAATGTACGTGTGAACTCTTTTTAATATGTGTGTGACGTATAATCAATATATGTGTGAAATGTAGTAACTAGATGTGTGGCCTATTATATATACTGTCGTGTTAATCACACAACCTTCTTTGATATGAGTTAAAATGGGATTTGAACTTTAAGGGAGGGGCGTGTGTAAACTATTGACCTGTAGTAACAGTAATAATAGTTTCAGAATGCAGTTAAATTAATTAAGTTGAGCAATGTGTTATGTTGGCTGAATGCATAATGGATAACAGTTATTATTAAACCATTGTATTTATGTATTAAGTTGGGCCGACGTTGGGTAAACAATGCCAGAGTTGAGCGCATTGGGCCGGCGTTGTGCCAGCGTTGCCACTAGGACAGGTGTGAACATACCTCATTATAGCAGTGATAGCGAGGATGTTCTGCCAAACAGACATTTGTGGATCCCGTGCACGAATGGAAGGCCATGACCAAGGTCTACAACGTGTCGTCGGAAGCTACAAGTCTGCCGACTGATAATACATATATTATGTAATCCTTATTATTTAATTGAGTATATAGTTGTGAGTAGTAATTCGATTCAAATAAAAGGGTCGATAGTGGTCATGCAAGCGTATCTCTGAGACCCCACCTTCAGAGGTAGAAAGGTGGCAGAGATGATTGTGAGCAGCTAGACCAAATAATGCTGTCTTGTGGTTGGTCTACTGTCCAAGACGTCGGACCAACATTGGGCTAGCGGTGGCTCAGTGTCTCTTGTTAGCTGAGTTACTTGTGTGAACAAGGCTAGAGGATGGCACAGTTATTCTATGTTATACTCGGAGAAGTCTGCCAGTGCGCAGGCGCAGAATTTATAACATAGAGACAGCCAGAGACAAAGAGCGAGAGAGCTCTGGGAGAGATGCGCGAACCACCATAGAGTAAGGACTGACTATTGTTTGCGAGCATGTTATGACCATGATGTAATTGCATTAATAAAGAGGTGAGAAGATGATCTTGACATGAGACCCAGCACAAGTGTTTGTTGTCAACAAGCCCGTTATAAAATCCAACGATGTTGGTGAATCTGGAATGCGTTAGATTGTTAAATCCGTGAACTTTTAATTGGACTTGCAGTCCAAAGTATTTTTCATTGGCTTGGTTGCCAGGATTTTTCAATATGTTTTATGCTTCTCTCTCATCTGATGAAGGTTTCGAGAAGATACGAAAAGGCAGCTGGAAAAAAACGAAGGGTATCGACATAGTAGGGCATATACACGGCTGAGATATGGCGGGTCAAGTCCAGGGTAATGTTGGCTCATTAACTATGTATCCCCGCCCCCCGTGCTTTGACGAAACAGGCCCCGTACCGAGAATCTACCCAGCTAACACGAGGCGTTGAACCAATGTTGCTTTATTGTTGGGCCAGCGTCGTAGACGGTGGCCCAACAATAAAGCAACATTAAATTACAGCTCGTGTTTGCTTAGAAGTGCCAGCCAAAAATATGCTGCCTTTGTAAAGGAATATCTGAGACGCATTGAACAAGTGAGAGGATATTGCTTAACCCTTTCCATGCCTTTCCCGGACCGTGTCCGGGAATTTTAATACTGATTACAATGCCAATCCCGGACCGTGTCCGGGCTACTTTACAGCTAATTCACTACGTACCCCTGCATGCTGAACAGTCGCCAAGTTTGGTCCGATGCATCCAGCTTGCATCAAAACATTATCAGGTGATTATGACCGTGTACTACAGTGCCATCTGGTGACTGTTTGGCGGGTACCAACCCTTGCTACACTCTGGTTAGCAGGTTAGGCCGTGTATGGGCATAAGGTTGGGTTGATTCACAAAACCACAGAACTGTACAGAAAACGAAGGCGGTGTTGATGTTTTGGCATGAATTAAAACAGTTGACCTACAATCACAATGCCATTGAAAACTAGGCGAGCAACAGTTCAACAGTTTAACAGTGTGTGCATTCTTATTCATATCTATGTCGATTTATCCACTCACTGCAGCAAACACAAGACGTTAAACAGATGCTGGGTTAATGTTGGCCCAACGTCGCAGACGTTGGACCAACATTAATCAAGCATTGGTGCAAATTATCCCGACGGCTGTGTCTGTTGCGCGTCTCGTTGTTATATGATGTGTGATATACATGTATCTGGGCCAAGTCAGTATTGTGGGGAGTCTCCGTGACCGAGAGGTAGCGTGCTTGGCCTCAGACCGCCAGGGCTCGAATTTCGAAGCCTGTGTCTGGAGGACAGTGTCATCTCAATCATCTCACCATCCTCAGGTGGTTCTCCTGGCCCAGTTTAACCTATATGTGCACAAAGGTGGCCTAAAGCCCGATTCATTTCATTTATCTGGGCCACGTTGCACTATTTCTGATTGACGTGTAATTTTTACCTCAATGAGAGAGACCAATCTTATCAGTTTGTAGGCTCATTATTCAGCGTCTGTCTCACTGGCTTGCCCCCTTGTTCTGAATATGTGTTATGAGAGCTCCCGGGTAGCGCAACGACTATGCTTTTAGGAATATCGTCCCGCACAAATAATGTCAGTCCTCGGGTACTGTTACTACCCTAAAACTATTGGAGACACCTGCTGATATGGTGCTTGATCCTAAATGATCCAACTACAGTCATATATAACACTTAGCTCACGCATAAATCAAGTTGGAACGTAAAAAATGGTATTTTTTGTATTATTATCGAGTTTCACCTTCATATGACCTTGACATAACCTCGGCATGACATCCAACTACAGTCATATATAACACTTAGCTCACGCATAAATTAAGTTGGAACGTAAAAAATGGTATTTTTTGTATTTTTATCGAGTTGCACGCCATCTCAGTACAGTGGAGCTCTTAACCCGTGTTACTTTTTCCACACAGTCATATGTACATGTACATATTCAAGGCATAGCTGAAGTTCCACACTACTATATTTGATCACTTTTGGCATTCAATTTTAGTCCTGGAGATTTAGTGAGTTTATCCGAAGGTGAGAATAAAGGAAACCCGAAGGGTACTGTCATTAGCCAAAAACTACTTGAGACACCTGCTGAAATAGTGCTTGACCCTGAATGATCCAACTACAGTTATATGTATAACACTTAGCTCCTGCATAAATCAAGTTAGAAGGCATAAAATGACATTTTTTAGTATTTTTTATGGAGATTGACCTTCTTATGACCTTCACATGACCTCGGCATGACCTTTGCGTTCAACCCCAGTAAAGTACAACCCCAACCCGTTCCACCATACATATCTAGTTCACTATGAATGATGTTCTGTACGCCTACTGATGAATTATAATTCGTTTTTTAGCCAAAATAATTATTATGCTGGAGTAATTAGGCATTGTAGAAATTGGCAGGGGTTGAATTATTGGGCTTTCTGTACATTTTGGCAATATCGTGATAGAAGGAAGCCAGACGTCGAGACTATGCCCTACTCTTATCAAATGGTTCCATCGGTTCATTATAGTGTATAGTACCGTAGTCAGCACACCCCATCCGGTTGAACAGTTTGGAGCAACCTAACGATAAATATCCGACCCGGCCGGGATTCGAGCCCATTATCAATATCATCTAATCTTCCAGAGGAAATGAATGGGGTTTTAGGCCACCTTTGTGCAAATATAGGTAAAACTGGGCCAGGAGAAACTCCTGAGGATGGTGAGATGAATGAGATGACACTGCCCTCCAGATACAAGACTCGAAATTCGAACCCTGGCAGTCTGAGGCCGAGCCCGGAACCTCTCGGTCACGAACGCTCCCAATATAATTTAATCTGAGCGGGAAAGAAACATTTTTTTTTTAAACTTGAAGGCTAGAGTGGGGTTCGAACCTACTATCTCCGACTTACCAAGCAGGCAGCTTTAACCACTGCGACAGGGCCTCTGCCCTTCCTGGTGGGGGAAAAGCCAGGGAGCATGATCACACGGTGCGTGCAGAGCTGTCATGCACGCGGTACACTCTACACAGAGCACTGTGCTGCCTGTTCCGACCAGACACAGACGGCACGCGTGTATCAAAATGCGGACAGCTCTCCCAGCAAACACGAATACTCGACCCAATGTTGTTTCAATGTTGGTCCAGCGCCGTTGGCGGTGGGCCAATATTGAAACAGCATTGGGTCAAATGCTCGCGTTTGCTGGGCTCCACACAGGTGTCTGTCTACATCCACCCCTCAGCCACCATAATATTCTCGCCAGCCGATCAGGGTACTTTTAGCAAGACAGCCGGCCAATCACAAGCTTACTACAATACTTGACATTGAGAGCGGGGGGCATATGACGTCAACCATCTGCACATTTTAACATGCGAAGGAGCAGTGTCTAGGGTGAGCAGTGTAGGTACACTCGTACTCTGCTAATCTAAGTATTGTGGGGAAATAAGTTGGGGTTTTTTTCCTAGTCTTAGTTTTTTTCTTAACTTCTCAGTCAACCATCTGCTTCTTCGCCTTTGACTTTCGTGATTTGATTCCAACCCCTAGGGATATTAAAAATCGGACTTTATTTGCTTAAGCTTAATTGACCTTGGGCCGTGATTCCCCGGTGGGTATAACCCTTAATGTATTCTGTTTGGTTACTTCGACTGTGAGATTCTGCTGCATTCGGCTCTTTTGGTTTAGTTTTCCGGGTGCTTTGTGTTTCAACTTTTTGATTTCCAATCACGAATATAATAGAGATTTAACCCTTTCACCTCTAAAGACGACTATAGTCGTTTTTAATCCGTTTTAATAGCCTATCAAATCGCTCATATTGAGAATGAAATGAGTGTTTAAACATCGAGATTTACAAATGTTTAGTCTCGAATTAAATCCATATGAGTAATTTTCACCCACTTGAAGTTAATCCTTGATTAGCAGATAAAATAACGGATCTTGGAAGCGAAATTTAGGCCTATATAGTTAATTGATAAAAAATATAATCGTCGGTGTCAATTATTACATTTTGAGTCATTTCAGCCACTTGAAGTTATGGATCGCAGCAACGAGACACAACTTCAAGCAGGTAAATATGAGCTTACTGGGTGGTAGGAGAGTTAAAGTGTCATGGTGTGAGTGATTTGTTTTAATCACCATTCGGTAGGAGGCGTCTTGACGTGTGATATACTGAGGTAGTTACAAGCTCTGCCCCCAGTCATCACTCACCCTGTTTAATCTCGTCTCTTTCCTGAAAAATACACCCCGCGCCCGGTGACGTGGTTATAGGACGCCACTTAGATACGGCTGACCATGGTATGTGGGCTCCTACACTAACCTTTCAGGCGCGGAATATTTTTTATATAGGCCTAAACCATGGGGACTAAATGGTTTTATTCAACTCGAAATCATCATAAATGTCTTACTTAGCTCTTTCCGATTCATTTGAATACCTATGTTACAGGTCTATGGTCAGTATAGCCTAAATAATTTTTTACATTTATAGTGCGGGGATCGACTTTAGACGTCAGAATCTGACGTCTACAGACGTCAGATTCTGACGTCTGAAGTATATCCCCGCGCTGTAAGGGTTAACCCTTGAAGCTCCAATCATGACTATAGTCGATTTTAATGTGTTTTATTAGCCGATCAAATAACAGTTATTGTGAAGGAAATATGTGTTTAAACATGAAGATTTGCAAATTTTTTATCTCAAATTAAACAAATATGAGTAGGCCTAATTTTCACCCACTTGAAGTTGCGGTCGCGGTAGCGAGACACAACTTCAACGGGGGTGAAATTTAAATTATTTAATTTCGCGCTTCATTGGTTAAAATCGATGCGGATACAATAAGCCGACACGTAAGTACCATGTCAAGCTAGCCTGTCAAGTCGTAGAACGGGGCACCTGCCTGGCACTTCGTTTCCAGACGGGGAGCTGGATGTTGTTTATAGACTCCAGAAATTCAAACAAAATGGCTCCCGTTTATACTGTTCATACCAGCTCGATTCGATTTTTCATTTGTTTATATTTTCCTTACGTGACATTAAAAACTTATCAACGGTGGCGGCCATACACTTTTTCTGTGTCACAAATTGATTGTACACCACTAGACGTCAGATGAAATGAAATGAATCGGGCTTTAGGCCACCTTTGTGCACATATAGGCTAAACTGGGCCAGGAGAACCTCCTGAGGATGGTGAGATGATTGAGATGACACTGTCCTCCAGACACAGGATTCGAAATTCGAGCCCTGGCGGTCTGAGGCCGAGCACGCTACCTCTCGGTCACGGAGGCTCCCCACAATACTGACTTTCACACGTGGATGGGGAAGAAACATTTTTGTTTCTTTCAAACCGGCGAGACCGGGAACGGAACCCCGATCTCGATGGCGTGAAAGGCAGCGGTGCTAACCACTACCCTAGGGCCCCCGCCCAGACAGTCAGATGAGGGTGTGCAGACATCACACTGGTGCCTCGCAATAGGCAACTTGTCAACCGGGGCGGGACCGGATGACAATGTTGACTAGTCATGCCGGAGATCGAGGGTTCATCCCTCACTCTCAGTGGCAAGTCCAGATAGTGGTCAAGGGTCTCCTGCCACCCTCCCCCTGTTAGAATCAAAATTTTCAAAAAATGCTATAAAATCAATATTTGACACTCAAAATGCTGTGTGGAGCCCCGAAATCGCATTTATCAGCTGAGAAAACACATAAATTAAATAAATATTGGGCGAGGCCAACCAATTTTACATCGGAACATCGGACCCCCCCCCCCCCCCTTGCCGAAATGCTGGATCCGCCCGTCATCACCTAGAAATGTTTGACCAGAGATTATTCATAATCATTCTCTGTTTTGACCATGACACCGGTCAAGCTGGAGATAGTGGGTTTGTCCTCCCTTCTGGTATTCAGGTTTAAAAAAAAAAAGTTTTCTCCTCATAAAAACTCTGTATTGTGGGGAGTCTATAATATGACCGAGAGGTAGCAGGCTCGACTCAGGGCTAGAGGGCTACCGGGGCTCGAATCCTGTACTTGGTGGACAGTGTCGTCTGTCTCATCTCAATATCTCTAGGAAGTTCTCCTGACCCAGTTTAGCCTGTATGCTGCAGGCCATATATGTGCACATTCATGCATGATACACGCACTATGCTGGAATGACACGACAAATATGTTTACAATCATAATATATTTTGTGAAAAATAGCCTTTAGATGCACCAAATGACCTGTTTACTCAGTTAAAGGCATATTTGCTAACACTCGATTTACAGAAATGAACATGTTTTTTCTTTAACATTTCCAACTGAAAGTGATTAAAATAACTATATTTAGAGTGTGTAGTGATTCATTCTCCATGCCATATTCACAGTCAAAATGGCAAGGTCAAAAGACTTTGATTAAATAACGATCGATAATAATCATTAGCGTGATTTTGTTTCTATAAGGGTAACTGGCTGACTAAGATATGTCTAGCTACAGGCCTAATCCTGGCCTCCTGGAGGAGGATAATGAGCTGTATCTACTGCATATATAGACTATATATAAAGACGGCTGGATCAGTCTAAGATCTCACACTATACAATCACGACTCACTTTCCTCTCTGGTCTCACTACAGCTTCAAGCAACAAGTAAAAAGTCCCTGTTAGGAGAATACTGCTGCGCAAATCTAAGGAGGCGTGATCAATCACTCACCGTTCGCTTTTTAAAAAGCTCTTCTTACATAATTAACAAAATTGGATCGCCAGTTTGGATCGCTGGCTATGCCATGCCCTGCACCAACAATCGTACTTGTCTTCTGGTACAGCAGGATAGATAGACTATTTCCTTTCACATCAATGGGCTCCGTACTTATTAGTGGGCGGTTTAGCGGATATATTCCACTTCCTAACTGACTTTTAGTCCAAGGTCAACAGTGCAATTACCATGAATAATGCTAGAGGAAGAGAAAATAATGTTGATGGGAGCACAGTTAGTTTGTCTTTAGCATCGGTTGGTTATTAAGAAACTGTGTATCATAGCCTGTATATTTATTGAGCTTTGTGGAGAAGCGGTGTTGTGCCCAAGTATCATACGACCATGCAATACCAGCTCAATCATTACCTCTAGTCCTGATTAAGTGTCAATTAGTATCTTTCTTTCGTTCATTTGAAATTGCTAAATTGCTGAAGAAATTGCTAAAGAAATTGCTAAGGAAATATCCAGCTTAGAATGACGAAGTATGCTACAGGTTTGTCACGTGACTGAATGTATGCGGCTTTAGGCCACTTTTGTGCACATACAAGCTAAACTGGGGGGCCAAGAGAACCTCCTGAGGATGGTGAAATGAATGAAATGACACTGCCTTCCAGAAAATTGAGCCCTGGTAGTCTGAGGCTGAACATTCTACCTCTATAGGTCGCAGAGGATTTCCACAATTCTGCATCTTTACGAGTGTACGCGGAAGAATAATTGTTTTGTATGAAATCTGAAAATTAGGGATGAACATGGGAGATGCGGCGTGTCAGACAGTAGTGTTAACCACAACACCAGGTTCCCAGAGCTGACTGCATATTATGGGCTAATCACATCATAAAAAGCTCAACTTTTCGTAAAGCTAGCAAAACGTATTTTTGCTTCCAACGGCCTTTCGGGAGTTTGGCTATGTTATCCGCTCCTGTGCCCGTATTCGTACAAGTTACGATATATCGTAGGCTTCGGACTGGTCGACATGGCTAAATCAACCAATCCCAAGCCTACGATATAGGGCTTATCGTAACTTATACGAGAATACGGGCCATGATCTCTCTATAATACTATGACTATGAACACCGCATAACACAATACCCGGTACTATTATGTGGTGTGTTCAAGCTGACATATTATTCCCTAGAAATTAAAGTGTTGCATCTGCCACTCAAATGAGTGGCCCATGCAAGACTTTGATTGTTAGGAGGCGATATTGTGATTTGACATCACACCATGCAGCGTAGTTGACTTGGTATTACTTGGAATGATGTTAGTCAATCTTTTCATAAAGGTGTGAAAATTTAAGCACAGCGACCAAAATTGGCAGGAATGCTAAAAATACATACGTATTTAGGCGGTAAGCCCTATAGAAGTTTTATTGATTGATTGATTTAGGCCTATAGTAAAACCTTTATATTGTGTCCAACCGGGCCAGTATAAAAAAATAAAAGTAGATTCGTAGACCTGAATCCACGAATATACTGAAATAATAAAATAAATTAAGTCTGAGTGCGAATCCGGTGGTTATAATCAGCTGGGGTTAAGTTATAAACAGTAAAAAATGCAGTCCTTTGCCCGAATTTCCCGCGTCTAAATCACAGTATAGTGGCAGACAAAAATCTCGTCTTCGCAGAGTGCAGACAGGATGTTGCTACACAAAATGACGGCCTCTGCGGCGGACGACCCGGGGGCCGTAAACCACCCGGAGGCTAAATCATATATTTAATTTGATGGACTGTGCTGCTTTGTCTGGCACGCCATGTGGTCATTAACGTGTAGGAAGGGGAACAACAAGGAAGGAAGCCCTTTGTGCGGCACGATTCATAAGGAAATGTACAGAGGCCATATAGGTGGTGGGTGTTTCAAACAGAAAATAACAGTATATTAAGATTTTATGTCTCAGGCTAAACTGGACAAATACAATTAAATGAATGGGTTTTAGGCCACCTTTGTGTACATATAGGCTAAACTGAGCCAAGAGAACATCATGAGGATGGTGAGATGAGTGAGATGACACTGCCCTCCAGACACAGGATTCGAACCCTTGCGGTCTGAGGCCGAGCTTACTACTTCTTGGTCACGGAGGCTCCCCACAATATTTAATATTTAAGAGTGGGCAGCGAAGAAACAATTTGTGTCTTTGAAACTTGAATGCCAGAGCGGGGTTCGAATCCGCGATATCCGACTTTCCAAGCGGCAGCTTTAACCACGGCACCAGCCCCCCCCCCCCCCGCTAAACTGGACAAGTAAAGGAGAATCGTCTGAATAAGATGGGCGTTTGAGTGTTTCTATTATTTTTACGTATGTTTACAACCTTTGATATCAGAATGTATATAACACGTGTGATGTCTGGTACATGATGCTCTACAATTCTCACTAATTTATTATAAAACCTTGCTCTCAATTACTTTATAAGAATGGTATTATTACGTGAGGTTGCTCGCACTATATTTGAAAATGACGCCAGGTCATTGTTGTTTCGTGGTTGTTCTGAACTGAACGAGCAAGCACGAGCAATGTTTCGAACCAATGTCGTTAATGTTGGGCTAGCATCCCAGAGAGTGGGCCAACATTAATCAAGCAGTGCCACTGTGGGCCTCGTTTTTATGTATATTAGGGCGGTGGCCCTGGTGCAGTGGTCAAAGCTGTCTGCTTGGAAAGTCGGAGATCGCGGGTTCGAACCCCACTCTTGCCTTCAAGTTTAAAACAAAACAAAATGTTTTTCCCCACTCACTCGTAATAATTCCATATTGTGTGGATCTTCCGTGACCGAGAGGTAGCGTGCTCGGCCTTAGTATCTGGAGGGCGGTGTCATCTCATTCATCTCACCATCCTCAGGATTTTTACCTGGCCCAGTCTAGCCTATGTGTGCACAAAGGTGGCCTAAAACCCCATGTATATTTCTACCGGTTTGGGCCTTACTTTTTCTATTGCCATAATAATGCTGCTGCTGCTGCTGCTGCTACTGCTGCTGCTGCTGCTGCTGCTGCTGCTGCTGCTGCTGCTGTAGCTGCTGTTGCTGCTGCTGCTGCTACTGCCGATGTAGTTCCTGTTGTTTCTTGTTGTTGTTCCTATTGTTGCTGTTGTTGCTGCTGCTGCTGTTGCTGCTGCTGCTGCTGTTGCTGCTGTTGCTACTGCTGCTGCTGCTGCTGCTGCTGCTGCTGCTGCTGCTGCTGCTGCTGCTGCTGCTGCTGCTGCTGCTGCTGCTGCTGTTGCTGCTGCTGCTGCTGCTGCTGCTGCTGCTGCTGCTGCTGCTGCTGCTGCTGCTGCTGCTGCTGCTGCTGCTGCTGCTGCCAATGTAGCTGCCGTTGCTGCTGCTCCTGCTGCTCGTATAGTCGGTTTGCGCTCTATAGTATTCATAAATTTTTTTTAATACTTTGTCCAAATAATTTCATGAAAAATAACATTATCAGATGAGGTTGTCTGCACTATGAAACCAGGAAGTTTATAATCCTGATAATCATAGTGTCGCAATTTCTGCCTCAAAGTGAAAATAATAACAGGATTTAAATTTAAAAAAATGCCCGTGTGTAATATTTCAAATAAAAGCACATACCGTATTTTTTTACTTTCTATTGTCATCTTCATGTGAGAATGTGTAGTTAATCCATAAAACTAAAAATAGACTATCGTTTATACTTTCCAAGAAAATACCCGTGACCGCCCACACAGTAGTTATGTTATATATAGGAGCAGACACATAAAGATAAAGAGGTGTTATTTTTAGCTGATGACTGATCTTTTCTATGGTTGCTATCTGAAAATTTCGTCATAAATAGATATATTTTAAATCTTGAATATAATATATAAATATCAAAATAAGTTCATCGATCGCAGTGAAATAAAAAGACGTGTAACATAGAGAGCTTAGAAAATAAATACAACTGCAAATGAAGTTACATAAATGTGAATGATTCAATAAAAACTGAGTTATAAATTTGTGATAATGATAAATGAAAGAAAATAAAACTGAAATTCTAGAAAGAATGAAACTGAATCATGAAGTGACATTCATTTGATTGATAACAGTCATAGATTTATACATCCATATACAGTTTAGCTCTTGGCAATTACTGTTTCCCCGTCTTCATATTACAAGGCCTTTGACAACTGTTGATGTCTCACGATGATAGAGAATTAAAGTTCAAACCGGGTGATCTTCAGTGACAGAACCGCTCTTTTTATGCTTTGATCACAAAAACAGACAAAGATTGTAATGGTTTGATTAAAATGCTTTATTGAACAACTTTTTATTGTCAGCGTACCATTGGTATGCTGCCTGGTGAGGCTGTTCAGTGAGCGTACCAATGGTATGCTGTTCTGGTGAGGTTGTTAGGTGAGCGTACCATTATTAACAAACACCCCCATCCCCCCCCCCCGTATGTACTCCGTATGTGCTCTGCATCCGGCACTGATATTTAAAGATCAGGTATGCTGTTCTGGTGAGGCTGTTCTGGAGGCGTACCATGCTGTTCTCGATGGTATACGGCGAATTGAGCCGTTATCCATTGAATATTGAATACACATCAAGATGTATTTTATTTTGGGCACGTATTATTTCAGGCCCAGTTTCAAAACTGTCAGTAAAAATGTATAATTTATTGTATAAAATGTATAATCTAGGTATTTATAATTCAGCCTGGCTATCTTTTGTCAAATCTACGTTATTGTCTGCTGGGTTTGGATATGTTTGGCGAGATCAAAAGATACCCCGTACACTTGAATATTTTAAAAAAGTTTTTAAAACTAGACTTAAGGATCAATACCTTCAGACTTGGACAGATGATGTAGCATCAAATGCAAAATGTATAAATTACCGTATGTATAAGTCGAATATATCGTTAGAATTCTACATTACTTTTCTACCTATGAAATTAAGAACCGTTTTTAGTCGTTTTAGGTGCAGAAATCACAAATTACCTGTAGAAACTGGCATTTATAAAAACATCCCAAGATCTGAAAGAGTATGCGTTAAATGTAGTCAGTCAGAAATTGGTGATGAATTTCATTATATATTTAACTGTCCATTTTTTGCTGATCAGAGATGCACATACCTACCGAAGTATTGTCATATACACCCTTCGGCATCCAAATTCAAACGCATAATGAATGATAAAACAAAATTACGTAGTTTGGCGAATTTCATTAAGATTATTTTAGAAAGTGTGAAGTGAAAAAACTGTAATTGATTGTATAATAATGTATACATTATTATGTGTTATGTTGTATGTTTTGCTTATTACATTCACTGTTATTTTCTTGTATTCCTCCATGTGAGGCTTAAAGAATAAACACTTGAACTTGAACTTGAACTTGGAAAGGCTGTTCAGTGAGTGTACCATTGGTATATTGTTCTGGTGAGGCTGTTCTGGAGACGTACCATTGGCATGCTGTTCTGGTGAGGATGTTCTGGAGGCGTACCATTGGCATGCTGTTCTGGTGAGGATGCTCTGGAGGCGTACCATTGGTATGTTGTTCTGATGAGGCTGTTCTGGAGGCGTACCATTGGTATGTTGTTCTGATGAGGCTGTTCTGGAGGCGTACCATTGGTATATTGTTCTGGTGAGACTGTTCTGGAGGCGTACCATTGGCATGCTGTTCTGGTGAGGCTGTTCTGGAGGCGTACCATTGGCATGCTGTTCTGATGAGGATGTTCTGGGGGCGTACCATTAGCAAGCTGTTGTGGTGAGGCTGTTCTGGAGGCGTACCATTGATATGTTGTTCTGATGAGACTGTTCTGGAGGCGTACCATTGGTATGTTGTTCTGATGAGGCTGTTCTGGAGGCGTACCATTGGTATGTTGTTCTGATGAGGCTGTTCTGGAGGCGTACCATTGGCAAGCTGTTGTGGTGAGGCTGTTCTGGAGGCGTACCATTGATATGTTGTTCTGATTAGGCTGTTCTGGAGGCGTACCATTGGTATGTTATTCTGATGAGGCTGTTCTGGAGGCGTACCATTGGTATGCTGCTCTGGTGAGGCTGTTCTGGAGGCGTACCATTGGCAAACTGTTCTGGTGAGGCTGTTCTGGAGGCGTAGCATTGGCATGATGTTCTGGTGAGGCTGTTCTGGAGGCGTACCATTGGTATGTTGTTCTGATGAGGCTGTTCTGGAGGCGTACCATTGGCATGCTGTTCCGATGAGGCTGTTCTGGAGGCGTACCATTGGTATGTTGTTCTGATGAGGCTGTTCTGGAGGCGTACCATGGGCATGCTGTTCTGGTGAAGATGTTCTGGAGGCGTACCATTGGTAAACTGTTCTGGTGAGGCTGTTCTGGAGGCATAGCATTGGCATGATGTTCTGGTGAGGCTGTTCTGGAGGCGTTCCATTGGCATGCTGTTCTGGTGAGGCTGTTCTGGAGGCGTACCATTGGCAAACTGTTCTGGTGAGGCTGTTCTGGGGGGCTTACCATTGATATGCTGTTCTGGTGAGGCTGTTAGATGAGCGTACCATTGGCATGCTGTTCTGGTGAGGCTGTTCAGTGAGTGTCCCATTGTATAATGTTCTGGGGAGGCTGTTCTGGTGAGCGTACCATTGGTATGTTGTTCTGATGAGGCTATTAGGTGAGCGTACCATTGGTATGCTGCTCTGGTGAGGCTGTTCGGTGAGTGTACCATTGATATGCTGTTCTGATGAGGCTGTTAGGTGAGCGTACCATTGATATGCTGTTGTGGTGAGGCTGTTATGTGAGCGTACCCTTGGTATGCTTTTCTGGTGGGGTTGTTCTGGTGAGGCTGTTCAGTGAGCGTACTATTGCTAAGTTGTTCTGGTGAGGCTGTTCGGTAAGCGTACCATTGGCTTGTTGCTCTGGTGAAAATGTGCAGAGAGCGTACCATTGGTATGCTGTTCTGGTGAGGCTGTTCAGTGAGAGTACCATTGGAATGCTGTTCTGGTGAGGCTGTTCAATGAGCGTACCATTGCCATGCTGTTTTGGTGAGCCTGTTGGGGGACTATTGGTATACTGTTATGGTGAGGCTGTTCTGGTGAGCGTACCATTGGCATGCTGTTCTGGAGAGGCTGTTTTGGTGAGCGTACCATTGGTATGCGGTTTTGATGAGGCTGTTCAGTAAACGTACCATCGGCATGCTGTTCTGGTGAGGCTGTTAGGTGAGCGTACCATTGGTATGCTGTTCTGGTAAGGCTGTTCGGTAAGCGTACCATTGGTTTGCTGTTCTGGTGAGGCTGTTCTGGTGAGCGTACCATTGGTATTCTGTTATGGCGAGGCTGTTCAGTGAGCGTACTATTAGTATGCTGTTCTGGTGAGGCTGTTGGCTAGCGTACCATTGGCATGCTGTTCTGGTGAGGTTGTTCAGTGAGTGTACCATTGTATGCTGTTTTGGTGAGGCTGTTCTGGTGAGCGTACCATTGGTATGCTGTTCTGATGAGGCTATTAGGTGAGCGTACCATTGGTATGCTGTTCTGGTGAGGCTGTTCAGTGAGCGTACCAACCATTGGTATGCTGTTCTGGTGAGGCTGTTTGGTGAGCGTACGATTGGTTTGCTGTTCCGGTGAGGCCGTTCAGTGAGTGTACCATTGATATGCTGTTCTGATGAGGCTGTTAGGTGAGCGTACCCTTGTTAAGCTTTTCTGGTGAGGCTGTTCGGTGAGCGTACCATTGGTTTGCTGTTCTGGTGAGGCTGTTCAGTGAGTGTACCATTGATATGCTGTTCTGTTGAGGCTGTTAGGTGAGCGTACCCTTGGTGTGCTGTTCTGTTGAGGCTGTTAGGTGAGCGTACCCTTGGTATGCTGTTCTGATGAGGCTGTTCTGTGAGCATACCATTGCTATGCTGTTCTGGTGAGGCTGTTGGCTAGCGTACCATTGGCATGCTGTTCTGGTGAGGTTGTTCAGTGAGTGTACCATTGTATGCTGTTTTGGTGAGGCTGTTCTGGTGAGCGTACCATTGGTATGCTGTTCTGATGAGGCTATTAGGTGAGCGTACCATTGGTATGCTGTTCTGGTGAGGCTGTTCAGTGAGCGTACCAACCATTGGTATGCTGTTCTGGTGAGGCTGTTTGGTGAGCGTACGATTGGTTTGCTGTTCTGGTGAGGCCGTTCAGTGAGTGTACCATTGATATGCTGTTCTGATGAGGCTGTTAGGTGAGCGTACCCTTGTTAAGCTTTTCTGGTGAGGCTGTTCGGTGAGCGTACCATTGTTAAGCTTTTCTGGTGAGGCTGTTCGGTGAGCGTACCATTGGTTTGCTGTTCTGGTGAGGCTGTTCAGTGAGTGTACCATTAATATGCTGTTCTGTTGAGGCTGTTAGGTGAGCGTACCCTTGGTGTGCTGTTCTGTTGAGGCTGTTGGGTGACCGTACCGTTGTATGCTGTTCTGACGAGTTTTTTTCGGCAGCACAAAATCGACAAAATCTCATCTCCACTTTCAGTTGTGACTCCCTACCTCAGCCCACAATTTCATGTGGGTCAAAATTAATTTGAGACCAAACATTCGCAAATCTTGAATTTTAATCATTCATTTCGTCACCAAGAACAGTTATGTGATAAAACAGATTAAAAACGACATTAGTCGTGCTTAGTGCTAAAAGGGTTACGATCACGTTTGTTTTCTCTCATTTGCATTTGAAATGTTAAGAGGGTCTTAATTTTTCTAATGTAATTAAGAGAAAGGTATCTCAAATTTAATATGTTTAGTGGATGGGCCCCTGTGCGTTTGTCCATGACAATGACACGGCTCTCACGCCTAATAATGCCGTAATTATACGGGAGTATCATCACACACAATGTATTAGGGGATGTCAGTCCATAATTAGTTAGCCACGAGACGACCAATCAGCCTAATGTAGCTCCGTAAGAATTGATGGGATGATGGGATAACACGGGGAATCTGGACAAATTGGGGCTTTAGGCTAAGCAGCCGATAGAACCTCATACCATCAGGATCCCTATTTATCACTCATTGGATGCTAGCCCTGATACTAGCCTATATGCTGTGGAGAGTCTACGAGGATGAATCAGGTAGAATCCTCCAGACATGAACAGATGAAGACACCAGCCCGTATTCTGGTATAGAAGTTACGATATATCGTAGGCATCGTATTGGTCGAGATGGCTATCTCGACCAATGCGATGCCTACAATATATCGTAACTTCTACCAGAATACGATGCCTACGATATATTTGGGCCCGTATTCTGGTAGAAGTTACGATATATCATATGCATCGTATTGGTCGAGATTGCCATCTCGACCAATGCGATGCCTACTACACGATATATCGTAAATTCTACCAGAAGATTTTCGCTGATTTCGCAGTCAATTTTTAACTGCATAATTTTCTTGAAATTTTACAACTATTTCCCATTCTAATTCTGGCACCTGTTAAGATTTCTTTTAATGATATTGAGTTTTTTAGAAGTTACCATTCGGACGTTCTGAGATTTCATTTGAGATATTGAGAGTATGGATGAATGGTATTTAGTAGCACCCAGCATTACTCAATGTTTTGCCAGAGATTATTTATAGTATAAATAATATCTGGTTTTACTTAGACAATTATTTTATTCCAAATAAGCGTGTTAAAGGAGGAATTTGTATCACTAATTCCAGCTTAACCGTTTCAGCGCGGGGACTGACTTTAGACGTCGAAATTTAGCGTCTATAGACGTCAGATTCTGACGACTAAAGTCTATCCCCGCACTGAAAGAGTAAAATATTTATAATGGCCGCAGGCCCATAACATATAGGTATCAAAATGATGCGGAAAGAGATCAATAAGACATTAATGATGATTTCAAACTGAAAAAAACACATTTGCTTTTTTGGTTTATATATAAATTATTTCAGCTTTATAAGGGTTAAAATGTACTTCCTGGCACCCGGCTTTAGACTTGATATTTACCTTGAGATGTGAATTACTTCGCAATTTCCTCTTCATGGCGAATAAAAAAGTGTTCAGATTATATAAAAATCCCCGCGTATAATACTTCAAATGAAAGTTCTCATCCTTACTGCGGTGCAAGTCTGGTATTCTACATCCGACCAAATCAAAGAGTGGCTTAGTCTGTCACATGACGATATCGACCAATCATTGCCATCATTCAGTTGTTACTTAAATTAGGGGGTATTGACTATCATACTTAAGCCCTAACTCCTTAATCTGATGGTTTATTCCATGTTTCAATGAATTACAATACATATATATGCGACCGTGGTGCTTAAAGGGTTAAACTGCTAATAGAAAAGTCAGTAAACGATGACCGTCATGATTGGTGCTCTGAAGGCTAACACTTTGTCCGCCAAGTTATCTAATTTATATTTCCACCCAATTGACGCGACCCACAACTTTAAGTGGGTGAAAAATTACTAATATTTGTTTATTCTGAGACCACAAATTTCAGTCCCTATAAATGATCTAATATGCTAATAAAATGGATTAAAAAATGATTATTATTGTTACCGGGGCTCGTAGAGTTAACCCTCAAAGCGCTACATTTAAATTTTCACCCACTTGAAGTTGTGTCTCGCTATCGCGACCCACAACTTCAAGTCGGTGAAAATTATTTATATTTGTTTAATTTGAGACAACACACTTGCAAATCCTGATGTTTGAACACTCATTTCATTCCCAACAAATGTGACTTACCCTATCAATAAAGCAGATCAAAAACGTCTATAATTATGGTTCTTAGCGCCTAAAGGGTTAATAATGTGCTTATTACGTGACAGGGCTCTTCCGACACGGCCGTCCTTGCTTTTCCTGTTTTGACATTTCTCCAGTAACAGCGTGCACTGCTGCCATCTGCTTTCCCGGTAAGAAGTCCTCTAAAACATTCATGGAAAGCATCACTAAAAACCTCAGGCGGGGATATATGACACTGCTGCGGCCCACTAGGGGCCAGTCTGGTGCTGGTTCAATTTGTACTTTGGTCAGCTTACATGGAAACAAAATTACAATAATGGTTTCGGTTTTCACTCAGGATTGATTTTTAGGACGTCATAGATAGGCAGACGACGAGAGTGAAACATAAAACGCAAGTGGGAAAAACTTGAGTAGTTTACTCTTGAAGCGCGGGGTAGGCCTACTATTCTATTAACATCTTTATATTGGAAGGTCTTTTAGCTGCTTTCCGTATATACCTTTCTGCATGCTGTGGCAAAATCGCGGCTAGAATGATGTCTTCAAAGTAGCAATGTATGGTTATTTTGAAGG
Source organism: Flabesymbios commensalis (assembly GCA_964017125.1). Classification (NCBI taxonomy): domain Eukaryota; kingdom Metazoa; phylum Annelida; class Polychaeta; order Terebellida; family Flabelligeridae; genus Flabesymbios; species Flabesymbios commensalis. The sequence continues at coordinate 18,646,061 of OZ024907.1, read as the reverse complement.
ATATCGCACGTATGGGTTGTATCGCGCATTTAATATTTTCACCTCATATCTTTACACCACTATTGCTTCTCTGGGGACTATCCGATCCGAGGATAGTGGAGGTGAGCGAAAAACCAAGGTGTTTCGGCAATAAATTGCACAGTGAAGTCCCCACCCTTCCCGGCATTGCTAGTGGTAAATGCCCTTGATGTGTCCAAAACCTCTTATCCGGAAGAAGGAGAACACTCTCAATAACTCACCATGCCCTATATCAGCCCAGCCTCACGTCATCATCTGTACATCATTCATCTCATCAAACGTATTAAAACTCACTTAAATACTTACAACATCATTTTACTACTACTATTAAAATCTCCCATAGCCTGCTTCACATATTATGTTTTTAATCCTCATACCTTTGTCACCTGTCTAACACTTTAACCGCCGCCTGTCCCGATTATATTTGTGGGGATTTTTACATTTTTATTTGCACATTAAATACCAGCTTTTGAACATGTTAAAGATAAAACGTGACATCAATCAACAAGATTTTTAAATCGTAGACCTCCATTTTATCAAATCGGAATAATTTTCACTCACTTGAAGCAAATGTGCAGTTTAAAATATCCGATAAAGCACCATTTCTAAATTATAACAGGTCTTTAAATACTGTATCATTTCTTGATCACTAGGCCTACGTTCTACTTTCTCCTTCACACACTTCATACGCTGTATCTCTGGTATCAGCAAATCCACTTATCTCAAGCCACCAGCCAGCAGACCTCGCCAGTTTAGTTTCTAAGATCGTTATGCAGCATTTGGCAACATTTTACACATCTGACAATCGTAAGACTAATTGCTCTCAAGAGATCATGTATCCCCATTTGACATCAATTGATATCAAGTCCTTTGAAGAACAAAACAAAGGGCGTTTCTGCAGAATATTACTGTGAGTTACTGTGAATTTATATATATACGTGAACATATTCATAAAGCTTATTTTCGCAGTACAGAGTCATATACCAGAGTGTTCATTAGAAAAAGCCTGGTGTTACACTATAACATTATTTGTTTGACCTTATCTGTCCTCTGTCAGAGAGAGGCGGTCTCAGAGCTTCCTGTCACGTGATAGGTCACTTCCGCTTTTAACGGTATCAGTCACAAACAGGCAGCGTCAAAAATGTCGCAAAATGTCATGAACTGCAGTGTTCTGAAATAAAAAGGATTGAATTCAACCTTGGCGATAACATCTGAGCTATAGTTTCAGGTATCACAATGAAAGACATATATTGTCAGGTTACCATTTGTCCAGCGCATACGTTAAACTCGCTCACAATTGTATCCATATATGGCGGCATGTTCTGCACTGCTGTACAAATGAAAACAACAGTAACTGCTTACATTTCTAGTATCCATCTGCTGTTAGCCTTGTTGACAGTATAGTGTGAATTGAAGTGATAGTAGATATGTTTGGTTTGCAAGTGCGTGGCAGGACACTTTTCTACATTTGTTAATCTAGACACGAAAACCAATTGCAGATAATCTGTCCAATATTATTTACCCATTCCACACTGAAGTGTCTTATCCCTTGTTCTGCTACATTGTTTTTCTATGCTTCATTCATTAGAAGCTGGAATCGCTGGCGCAATTTTCAGTTTCAAATGACAAAATATTTATATTCCAAATATTTATGGAAAAAAATCTCCCAAAATAAATGTATTTATTATTTAACCCTCTCAGCGCGGGGCCGACTTTAGGCGTCAGAATCTGACATATCTGACGTGTAAAGTCGGTCCCCGCGCTGAAAGAAATTATAATGCCCATAGACCCATAACATAGGTATTCAAATGAAACAGAAAGAGCTCACTAAGACATTCATGATGACTTCAAATTGAAAAAAACCTCTGGTCTCCATGGTTTATGCAATCGACCAATAAATCGATCGATCGATAGATTGATTATTTGATCAATCGATCGGTCAATAAATTAGTCGTTCATTTCATCATTTGATTGATTGATTGATTGATTGATTGATTGATTGATTAATTGATTGATTGATTGATTGATTGATTGATTGATTGATTGATTGATTGATTGATTGATTGATTGATTGATTGATTGATTGATTGATTGATTGATTGATTGATTGATTGATTGATTGATTGATTGATTGTGTGTATGTATGATGTGCACTGCAATAGCAAACAGCAGTAATTTTAATTTACTTCACAATCTTTGACACTCCACATTTAATATTGCCGTGCAAATACAAACAGCAGTAGCTGCTTACTTTTCAAGTAAGCAGTTACTGCTGCTTGCCTTCGCACAGCAGTCCTGTGATCAGGTGTGGTTAATCTTAATTAGTGTGAGCATCTAGAGAGGGGTCATTGACCGGGAGGTGGCGCTAACACGATCAATGTCACAGGCTGCTCAAGGTCATCTACCTTACCTGTCCAATGAAGCTGACAATAGGGGGGGGGGGTGAGTCTAGGCGGAACAAGCAATTTAGTCTGCTTTGGTCAGATCTCACCTTGAACTTGTGGTCGTAGTGGGAGATGCTTAATCCTTACAGCAGCCTAACTAGTCGGAAATGTTTAATCATTAGAGTACTGATGTCAAATGTATTTGTCTTTATCAACACTTTATGTGGTGAACTTATAAACCTTATTTATACTTGCTTTTGACGCACCAAGAAATATATTTCACATTTAAAAATAGTTCTAATTTAAACTAAAATGTTGATTCCAGAGCTGAGCTGAGTTGAGCCACAGCCAATTGCATCGTTATTTATATTGCAAGCATTATAAGTAGTCACTGTTATTGTAGCTGACCTGACGATACTTGCCAACCGTCCATGTAATATAGAATTACAACACGGTTTGAAATGAACTCCGACCCCTTCATGGCTTATAGAGAGAACTATTAGGAGACATCCTCCATCAGTCTGATGCTATATTTAGCAATATTGCGTCATTTTCATTCCTCATTTCTTTCTGGGTATACTCGTATGATGATAATGATGTTCAGTGTATCACTACCTCAGTATTTCATTAATTGTAGATTAGTCCACATCAAATATTGCCAACAAATTAGCTCTATCCATTTTGAAAATTAACATAATAAATGAATGAATGAATGAATGAATGAATGAATGAATGAATGAATGAATGAATGAATGAATGAATGAATAAATGAATAAATGAATGAATGAATAAATGAATGAATGAATGAATGAATGAATGAATGAATGAATGAATGAATGAATGAATGAATAAATGAATGAATGAATGAATGAATGAATGAATGAATGAATGAATGAAT